>LPNX010756833.1:38051-111400 GCA_001517045.1 Pseudotsuga menziesii | reverse complement strand
GTGAGTGCTCATGCTTCACGTTCTCCTCTCTTATAACTTAAATCAAAATTTAGAATTTAATCCAAAGTCTTAACTCATATCATGTGGAATAGAGCTGTAACTTAATAGGGACCCATATGCCAAGTCAACTTACCAATAAAATACCAATTTTTGATTTTGATTTTGGCTTTTTAATTTTTTGGATTTTATGTAATTTGTCTTTTTTTAGCATTAAAATGCCATTCTGAAGCATTTTTAGCTGAATGATGGCTTTCGGGATGCTCTGGCTGTCTGATTGATGGTGAAAGTGGCCCTTGGGGTAAAAATGTTGCTCCGGGCTTGAAAATGAGCCCAACACTTTTATTACATTTTGAATTTTTCCGTTTAAACCATTAAAAAATGGCTTAAAAAATGGAAAAAATCATTTTTCTCGGAATCCAACGAAACTCTAGGGGGACCTAGTACATGTTCATACGACTCAATCAGAATGCCTAGCATGACAAAAAACACTGACACGAAGGCTCTAATAACCTCCCAAGGCCAAAACATCAAGACAACTACCCCAGCTTTGGAGGAGTGAGTGAAAAACTCAGAAATTATTGGTCGTTTGTTCAACAGCCAATAATAACCAAGAGAAAAAACACTCTGGGCTAGTCGGCTTGATGCCCAAGTCTGGGAAGCCGAGCACTTTATAAAAATTTTAATGCTAGGACATTTTTTACATTTTCCCCAAGAGGGTATGAACATGTATTTTACAAAAAATAAAAAAGTTCTGTAAAAAACTGACTAACTCTGGAACACACTAAATTTCTGAACTCTGGAGATGAGCATTCATCATGCTCGATAACTGGTCGCTCAATAGGAAGCTCAACTATTGTACAAAATAGTTAGTAACAACTACATAGCACTTCTTCCCACTCATCCAATTTAATATCTTTATTAATAGCCTTTGTACGAAGACTCTTCTCTTTCAGATGGCCTATCTGATTTTTCCAGTCGTATTAGAGTGTAAAGCAGGCGAACTGTATCTTCTAAAGGAAGCCCGTGGAAATCTGAAAATAGATAAGCTCGCTGAGATTTATGATAGAATCATGAGAAGTAAGGAACAAAATTGCCAACATGGAACTCTAGTTTCACCATTAGTAAGGCACCATGGGCCACCATAAAAGTTGCTATAATTGACCCAGATTCCAGATTTTGAGATGGACTAAAAAACATACACCAGCTATTGTAGAATATCCATAAGATAATTGAAGCAAAAATGTAGTTCGTCTTAAAGCAGCACCCTCTTGTTCTAGATGGACTGCAAGACTACTTTTCTCTTGTCAAATGTTTGAGCACGGAGACCTAGCCAATGAAGAACATGGAGTTCCTTGAGTAACAATCAAATCTTGAGTGTCCGCGGTTGCCCGAATCTTTGATAGTGATTGATCATTCCGTGGTTGGTGCTAATTATATAGCATAAAACTAAAAGACATGAAAACAAGGATCAAAACCACTCGGAGTGTAGATACCTCTTGATCCTTTAGAACACTCGGAGTGCAGATACCTCTTGATGCTTACATGCTGGTGCATTTGGAAGACTCGCAATAAGTGCATTTTTGAGGATTTGCAGGTTTCCATCAATGGCGTGTTGTTTCATGTCGAATACCTGATGAATCTCTTTTTTGTACCTGCAAAAAAGGAAAAAATCAGAACTATAGGAGTTGGGCCGGATCTGGTATTCCCCTGTGGCTTCTTCGACGGGGCTGCTGCGGCCTCTCTGGGAGGAGCAGGTGTAAGTATTGTTATCAGTAGCTCACATACACTCATTTTCATGCTAGGTTGTGGACCCTCGACAAATACTAGAGCAAAGCTCCTGGCTTTCTGGACTCTACTTCTGGTGGCACAAAAAATGGGTCTCCCCTTCTTGTGCATTTATGGTGATTCCACAGTTATTATAAATTGGGCAAATAAAAGAGCTTCTCTTTCCTCACTAGAGCCGAATCACTGGTGTGACAACACTAGGACTCTTATGGAGGGTTTTGTATGGCTAGACATCCGCCATGTCTACTGGGAGCACAATCAGAGTGTAGATAGTTTATCCAAGGATGCCCTAAATTTGACCCCTGGGATCCTCAGTTTTTCTGAAATTTTGGATGGTTCTATCAGTAAGTGTGGTGAATTTAAGCTCTTTTAGAGCATATGTGCCGGAGTTTGACTCCTTTTTTTTGGCACGCAGAGACTTTGTCTCTCTGATTTTTTTCTAGTACAAAGGGTGGGCATTCCTTGGATCAGCTCTCTGGGTTCTCATTGTCCTCCCGGTTCAGACTGTTTGGCATGTCTTTGACATATCTCTGGTATCTAGTTCCTCTCAGTTTTGATGTATTAGAGGCCCATATTTATGTGGAAGGTTTTTGTGACTTGATAGTTTCTGCTATGCAGCAATATGGCTATGTAGAATCCTTTATGATTTGATGAGCTTAGCTCGGTTGATAGCTTTGTAATTCCCAGTTTGGGGAGGTACATTATGATGGCCTTTGATTTATTTATGAATATCAAAACCAGGATTTTTTCGACTGAAAAAAAGGGATCAAAACCACTCCAAAATATGAACACGTTTTAGCCATAGAGTGTAAAATAAAGTTCAATTCATCGTTGCAACTTTTCTGAATCCAAGCTTTCAGGAGTTGAATTTTCCATGAAAGGAACACCCATGGAAGAATTTACTCTGTAAAAGATATGCATGATTGGAATTGCAGATCCAAAAGTGACTCCATATGTGCCCTTTGAGCTCCTTAAGACACTTTGAAGGAGAAGAGTAACCACTTTTGTGTCATTTGTATCCCAAGGAAATCTATGTTTTCATTGCATTCCATAGGTGGATTTAAATAACATGCACTGGACAAAATGATTTTTATGGCATCTTGTGACATACTCGCATCATTGAGCTCGTAACATACTCCCATTACTTGCCCCTTATTCAAATTCATTTGGAATTATTGGCATTGGATGATCTATGCAGTGTGGTTTTGAACAATGCCCAAGAATAGGGAGATTTGAGCAACCATCAAAATAGTGTTGTATAGAATGGGAATAGTGTTAAATAATAACTAAACTAATGTGTTTATGGGAGGGTTTCTCATTATGGATATTTATTGAGGGATGTTTCTCATAACAGGTATAACTGGAATGGGTTTACTTATGTAACTATATTTATGAAGTACATAGTGCATTGTCTGGATGCACGATGTAAAGAGTTGTCTGTGAGGCTGAGACCCGTCTTGTAATCTCTCTTTCATTAATGAGCTTCAATACTTTGACTGTGGATGTTTTCTCTTTTGGGGTTTTACCACATGAAATGTTGTGTTCTAATGGTGTTATTTATTCTCTGATTGTCTAAATGTGTCTCTGAAATTTAACAAGTGGGCTAGAGTGCTGAAGAGACCGTGTGAATTGCTACTGAAGAAACCGGTGGAAGAATTTTTTGTTTTTGTTTGATATCTGCTGGAGAGGGAGAATCTGCTGCAAAGTAAGAATTCTGTCTGCCAGTGTGAAGGAGAGTGAGACTGTCTGCAATTCTGTCTGTCGTTCAGTGTTCGGCGTGAAGGAGAGCCATATTTCGCTGCCCAAGGTGAAGAATTGCTGTGAGAGTCTGTGGAGGAGTCGCTATGTGGAAGAATCACGTGGAGGTTGCGCGTGTGGAAGAATAGCGTGGAAGGGAGAGTTGTTTCTATCTTGCTGCTTGGACGGGTGGAAGGGAGAGCCGGAGCCGTTTGGAGGAAGAACTGTCCGGGAGAAGAGCCAATGCTGCCGTTGCTGGTTGCTGCTCCTGCGTTTGGAGAGTGGTAATTCTCTCTGCATAGTAGTGCAATGGAGAAAGAGCGTTTGAAGGATCAGACGGGCAATAGGCCGTGAAGGAGCGGCTCACTTGGTGCTGCTGTGAAAGAGCAGAGCAATAATTTTTTTTAATTACCTGTGCAATTTTATTTATTGGAAGTTTATTAAGTTTGGAATAAAAATTAAAACCCTAAAGTAAGTTTTGGAATAAAAACAAGCATGGAAGTTTTGGAATTTAAAAAAAAAAAACTTGCTAATTTTTTGGAAGTTTGGAATATATATATATATATATATATAAAAAATTCAAACTATTCAAGTTGACAATTTACGGTTGTTTGGGCAATATTTTTTTTCTGGAAAATATAAGTATATTTTCAATAATGTCTAGCACAAAATTTGAGATTGAAAAATATAATGGTAAAAACAATTTTGAATTATGAAAGTTAAATATGCGGGATTTATTAGATCAGCAAGAGTTATAGAGAGCTTTAGACAGGAAAAGAAAAAGACCTCTCACCATGACAGATGATCAATGAGAGAATCTGGATGCCAAAGCACTAAGCACAATCCGTTTATGTCTTGCAAATGATGTGTTGTTTAACATTATAGAAGAAACATCAGTAGCAAGCTTGTGGAACAAATTAGAAAGTCTATATATGATCAAATCAGTGACAAATAGAATTTACTTGAAGCGACAACTGTATGGTATGATAATGAAAGAAGGTACAAAGATTGCAGATCATTTAAATGTTTTTAACACTCTTATTTGCCAGTTGAGTAGTATGGATGTTAAAATTGATGATGAAGATAAAGTCGTAAATCTTTTATGTACTTTACCTGAGTTTTGGGGTCAAGTAGTTTCTTCCATTAGCCTTTTTTTTTGTAAGTTTATGTTTAATCTGTTAAATAAAGATAATAATACAAATAATGATATAAGTCTGTGTGTTACGAGAACACAAAACTAAGCCAATAGAGGCGGTCCAAGAGTACAAAAAAATGATCCTCCCCATAGAGGGGAAAACAGATCTTAACAATCCAAAAATTACTGAACAGAGTGAGTAAAAGTCAGACTAACTTAGGCTAGACAGGTGTCATAGACTAGAAAGCAAAAAAACTTGAAAACTGTGGATTCGAGACATTTGGAAAATTGAAACACCTAGCATCAAAGTGGCTCGTACGGAACCTCGGTGATTGGGCAACTGTATTCTGTTCCCCATTGAAGTTCCTGCTTCTTTCCATTATCCCGCTTCTGTTCTGATTCCTTGCAGTCGCTTATGGAGTTGTTGTTCGTGGAATTCCTTGAGTCCGGTGCTGGTTGTTTGACAGGCTGAGGTGATGTCTTCTTGGTGGCTTTCCCTTTCTTCCTCACAAATTGACGCTATGGAGCGGTGAGGGAGCTCTGACCCCGGGGGGCGGAGGGGGAGGAGTGGGGAGAAGTGGAGGAGCAGGAGGAGGCGGAGGCGGTGGGGGCGGGGGTGGCTGAGCAGGGTCGGGGATGTCGTTAATGGCTGGTGGAGGGTTGACGGCTCGAAGAATGAGTCTGGTGAGCAGATTTTTAAAAATCCAGTAATTTTCCCTGCGGGAAGTGGTGTGGGTGGTTGTAGTAAGGGAGCCTGAGATTTCGTCTTCCCAGTCATCGACCAGGGATCTCAGAGCTGCCGGAATCTCAGCTTCGAATCCCTTGTTGCTGGCATTCGGGTGAAAAGGTGGTTCTGCAGGTTACCAGCCCTTCCACGTCCTCTCCTGCGTCTAGGAGGTCCTCTTCGCCTCGGCGGCATGAGATTTCCGAAGTGCGAGTTACTGTAGCAGGCACTGGGGGAGCAGAGCGTCGTGCAGACAGGGACGGGCTTGGGTGAACAGAGCCTGAACAGACAGAGCTTGAACTGAGCTTGGTTGGCGAACTGTTTGAACTGATGGACGAAAAACAGGGAAGGATCCATATTGCACCTAACCTGATGGTCATAAATGTGAGCCTTAACAGCTCTGTACCCAGCCTGCTTGGCCTTAATTGCCAAGGGGACTCGTACTGCCGGCGTTTTTGCTGGTGTTGGCGTCATCGACGGAGGTGGACGGAGTTCGATCATCGACGAAGATGTCTCTGTTCTCGTCGTGAACCAGAAGGGTGTTGGGCGCATGAGGGTACCGGTGTGCATGCTGCCAGCTGTCGTCTGCCTGGCCATCCACGTCATCCTGAGCCACGTCCCTGTCTGCGTCCACATCCATGTCCACTTCCACGACCACGTCATCCCTGGCCATTCTGTCCTTCGTATCGTGTCTCTTATCACCTGCATCCGGGGAGTTTCTTCCATTAGTCTTAGTACAACTGATACTTTAGAATTTGACAATGTGGTTGGAGCATTATTGTCTGAGGAATTAAGGAAGAAATCCAGTCTTGAAACCTCTTCTCCAGAAGCTTTGGTTGTTATAGGTCAATCCAAGGAAAAAGGAGACAAGTCAAGAGGTACTTCCAAGTCTAAGTCGTAGGGCATAAATAGTAAATTAAAATACCACAACAAAACTGGTCATCTCAAGAAGGACTGTTGGAAGAGACAAGAATCCAAGAAGGATGACTCCTAGTCAGAGGAAAACTCAATTAAGTCTTCCGATTCATGTATGATTGATGAGGTCTTGTCTGTTTGTAATATTTGTGAATGTAATGAGGAATGGTTATTAGATTCTGGTGCTTCGCACCATATCGGTCCTCATAAAGATTGGTTTGCTTCCTATCAAACAGTTAATGATGGAATAGTTCTTTTTGTTGATGAAATTGTCATTGATGCCAACATGGACTTGCAGTGGCTCCACGGGATGTCATTGATGCCACCAAGTCCTGCAGTGTATTAAACCACCAAGATGTTGAAGACCCCGTTGCTGGCGCTGAAGACCCTGCCAATGATGATGAAAGCCTTGGTGATGATGCTAAAGCCCTTGTGGACTATGGAGAAGCTCTTGAAGCCCTTGAAGATTACCTTGGAATTTTTTTCCTTGATTCTTTAAGCCCACAAGCCTGGATCTTGGAACTCTTGCATATAAGTGGCTAATGGAGATCGTGGACATATACATATGCATGGAATCCTGGTCAAAAGCTACAACAGTTTAAATGAAAATGTTGAAGCCCTTGCCTAATGACTGTTCGTCAAATTAAATTACAAAATGATCCATGCTGTGATCATTTGTTGATTTGTTTCAAATATTGCAAAGCACACAAGGTCGGCTCCAGGTAAATTTTAAGTTATAATGAAGTCGGCCCAGAAGTTAATTTTTTTTATTATATAAGTCGGCTCAGTCAAACACAAAGTCGGCTCAGTCAAAGCCTTAATAAAAAAAAATATTATAAGTCGGCTCAGAATTTAAATTAAAATAAAAATTGAATTTTTTATAGGTCGGCCCCGAAATTATGGTGAAAATTTAGTATAAATATCAGCTCAAATCTTCACTTTTAAAAGGTGAAATTTCGGTGGAGCTTTGAGGAATTTCGCAGGTAGCAGAGAAGCAGATTTTTGACAGTCATTTTTTTTTGTTCTTAGCAACAGCAGTAAGCATTTAATTCAGATTTTTTTTGGACTGTTCAAAGTTTCGGGTCTGTTCATTGGAACTACAGCAAAAGAAGAGAAACAATTCTGAATTTCAAGGAGCAGCAATACGTCACTGTTTGGAGCAGCAGAGATGCCCTAAAGTTCAGAATTTGCAGCAGCAGAACATAAATTTTTAATTGATCTTTTCTTTTTATATTAGCAGATCTGAATTCCTTCTTGGGGTTGATGTTTATGTTTGATGCCAAGGTTCTTTTGGAGTTTGATAGGGAGCAACAAACACAAAGATTGCATCCATAGGAGGACGTTTTCACTGTCAACAAGTTGCCATCTTTCCAGATCTATTGCTAAGTTTTTTTTTTTTGCACAATAAAGACATATACAGCCCTAGTTCTATGATGTCTTCGAAGTCATCCAAAGAAGGTATTTACAGTCTAAATCTTTACAAGATCTTCATGCTTGAATAGTCCCAGTTTGACTTATGTTTTATCAGCATATGATCAGTCCATTTTGGACTTAGATTAGGGTTTTATCTCAGCATCAACAGTCCAGTTTTGGATATGTTCTGGGCCATAGTGATCACAGTATTATGCTCATTTCTTATAACAGCAGTACATGTAGAGGTTTGTTTTAAAAGCTTATAGGCCAAGTCTGTCCAGTGAAGCAACAGAAATCACAGGAACATATTTTGATCTGTCTAAGATTATTAGACACTGTTCAATGAGAGCCACATAGAACTCAGAACTCTGATGTTGTTCAAATTGTTTGGGTCTGTGTATAGTTTGGTGGTGATAAAGAACTAAAGCCAGTCTTAGATTGAAAGAAAACTCAGGCTACAGACCTAAGGTAAAGACTGGTCAGTTCCACGATGGTGTGGCAGAATACACTCTAAGTGGCAGAGCATACTCATGTTGAGACGAGGCAAGGTTGTAGAGTAGAAGTTTCTCATTGCTGAATACAAGCCTGAAACTATGCACAGAGAATGAGCTTGTTGCAGAAACTCGATGACAGTGACACCTACAGAAGAATGATTTGACAGAGTGACAAAAGTGGACATCTTGTTGCATACCTTATTACATTAAATATGCTTCAGTTGGTAGCCTTTAAATACTACAGGAAACCACAGTATTCCATCATATGATCTCTAGTATGTGTTAGAGATATCTCTGAAGTTCAGAATATAGAGGGCAGAACAATGATGATGTGTTGATCACTGACAAGGAGAAACTGTGAGCCTGTGATATGAGGTTGAGGATAGTGACAGGGATGTAATTGACAGGGTGATAAGGCAGCCTTAATATTCACACCTAAAACAATCTGGTTTTGACAGTGCTTAACCTCCTGAAGGGATGACAGTGTTTTCTTGAACAACGTACAAGAGTATGAATAGTATGATATACAAGGTTTGTGTAATGCTGAGTGTTATACTAGTGTGATATAGTAATGAAGAATTCAGTGACATGTATATAGTATATATAGTGAAGTATCCTGGAGTGTATAAACAGTAATGACGCATTTCTATGTACTGTGATGATGATGACATATACTCTATACTGATATATGATGCACACCGTGCATACAATGTTGATGATGAACACTCCATGCACATAATGATGATGATGAATGCTTTGTACAAGGTGCATGATGATGTTGAGTGTACAAGTTATGAATAGGAATGCATGTACAGTGAGTAAGTGGCATCTATGCAGTGAGCATACAATGATGTAGACAATGGTCTTGATGCTGATAATGTTGCACACTTGATGCATACTTTCTGACACTCTTGTTAAAGACATGAGAATACCTAGATGAACAAATTCATTGATGACTTGTTTACTTGTGACATCTACAAGAGCATATCATGATGCTGTTGATAAAGATGATGCATGAGAGCAGATGAATTCGTTGTTGAACAACAATTAAAGACTGTGACAGTAAAAGCTTGATGATGAAATAATCCATTGATGAACAGTAATATGGCAGGTTTTGACAGTCTGACAGAGGACACCAAAGAATTGGCTTTGGTCCACTTGTGATCTACACACTCTGGAGGTGTTACATACTCAGGTATTTTGCACAGGTAACGGTAAGTTCTGTGTTATGATAAAATGTTGACACAATGATGTGATTTAGTATGATATTGATATAAACTGTAAAGGATAAAGCAGTGATATAAAGTATGATGAAGAATGTTGCTGAGTATGACAGAGATTAATGACAGTTCACATAAATGAAGATAGTGATGATGATGTACAATAATTGAAGTACAGGAATAGTACGATCATGTACTGTGGTATTAGTGCGTAAGTATAGGTGCAAGTTGAAGTATGAAGTTGTGACACATGCTACTGTATGAATTGATACACTATGATATGATGATGCCTTTCCATAGTGACAAGATGACTATACATTTTGTACACCATGATGACAATGAGTATAAGCAGTGGTAGCAGCAGTATGTGGATCCTTTAAGTAGAATTTGCAGCAGTGGATGCACAAGTGGACAAAAAGGAGCAGCAGTGAGCAAATGAACATGATGACTGATGAGCAGTGTAACAGCAGCGTTGATGATGAGCAGATGATCAGCAGTATTGACCAGCAGCATAATAGATTGAAGAATCACATGAGGGTGATATGACAGTGAACTTTAATTGTAATTGCAAGCTTGACTTGCTTTTGAGGTTAGGATACCTCAAACCCTTCTTAGCAGGGTCTAAGAAAACCAGGCAGGGTCCTGGATTAAGAGTAGGTGGTCTATGTATCAGTAGGTGTTGATTTTACCTAATGGTTGCGCCGGACCAAAACTAATACAAAAAGATTACAAGATTATATGGTGTTGTGTTCTTCTGTGTTATGGTTCTTGATGATTTGAATGCTATGATATGTGAATGATGAAGTTTATGAAATGATTATGAGATTGGTAGAGTAATGGAATGATGAACTGGTAGCTAACTGTGATAAGCTAAGAAAAGTTTAAAATTGGCTTCACACTGATTCACCCCCCCTCTCAGTGTCTACAATTGGTATCAGAGATAGCCTTCGTCACAAGCCTAGCAAGTTTGAAGGAGATCCTTAGACACAATGGAGGAAAAGAAAGAGTCATCAAGCAATGACGTGCCTGTACTTGATATTGCAGATTATTTCAGTTGGAGAAGCAAAATGAAGGCTTATCTGAAGAAGTTTGGGATTTGGGAAATTGTCATCAATCCACCCGCTCCATCAAACAAGAAAGGAAAACCAGCTGCTTAGAAGGAAGCGAAGAATGACAACACTACAACCTTGAAGTTCCTCATGGATGGACTTCCCAGCTCAGTGAAGGAAAGTGTAGGAGAGTACACTTCGGCAAAAGACCTATGGTTCAAGCTGGAGAGTGAGTATCAGAAGGCAAGACCAGAACTCGAAAAGACAGATCAGAAATAAGAAGACAAGCCCCTAGAAGAGGTAAATCAAGAAGAAGATAAACAAGAAGAGGACTCTAGTAAAGGTATGGACTTTTGTGATTATAATGATAGCTTGTGTGATGAAATTGAGAAGGTTCTTGCAGAAGATGATGAAAGGCTATCAAAGACTGCACATTAGATACATCTCACGTTGCTAAATATTGATCTTAGAGCCAATTAATTCCTAAACACAGTAAATCTAAACTAGAGTGATTTCACGAAGTTCAAAAAGGAAATCTTGGACTCCTTGAATGAATATCAGTAGAAGACCATGTCAATGAAAGTGTTGCTTCAAAAGCTCAAAGATAAGGACAAAGAGTTGTGAGATCAAATGAAAGACAAGGATGCTGAAGTTGAACAATTAAAGACTGAATTGATCAGTCAAAAGGAAGAATCAGAAAAGCCTGCTCAAGAGCTTGAAGAAACTAGAGAGGTCAATCATGATTTGAAGACTCAACTAGAGGAAGCCCAGAGGACAAAAGAAATCTTGAAGAGTCAGCTAGAAGAAAAGGAGGAGACAGTCCATAAGCTAGAATTGGAGGTAGTTGGTCTCAAGAAGAAAGATAAGAAGAATGAAGCCTTGGTCAAACTCCAAGATAGTTCAATTGTCGTAGATAAGATCTTAGATTGCCAAAGATATCCATTCGACAAAACTGGTCTTGGTTACAAGAAGAACAAAGAAAAATCTGAAGATGACACTTGGTCTCTGAAGACTCCAGAAGCAGGTCCATCAACGTCCAAAGCTGCTCCCCAGGCACCTGCACATGACAACAAGGATTTTGGAAGTTCAAAGATGAAACAAGGAGTTAGGTCTGTTCATCAAAGCAGCTTCATAAATGAAACAACTACAAGACCCAAGTATGAAAGTGGCTTCAATGGTTATTGTTATTTTTGTTCTAACTTTGGTCATAAGGCTATGGATTGTAGGTTCTATGGAAGAAGAAGGGCTGGAAGCCCCAATGACTCGGTTAGATGTTGGACATGCAATCAAGTCGGACATGTTGCTGCCACATGTCACACATTGAGATGCTACACCTGCAGTGGGTTTGGACACAAAGGCCATGAATGTGCCAGTCAAAGAAGTCAAGCAAGAAGGAGTACTCCATACACATCAGCAAGAAGATTTGAAGATCAGAAGACAAATGTCTACAGTTAGGGACACTCTCAAGCATGGAGAAATGAAGTTGATCAAAGAAGTGTTGGAAGTTCCAACAGCTCAGTCAGATGTTGGTCATGCAACAATGTTGGTCACATTGCTGCACTTTGTCATAAGATGAGGTGTTATAGCTGCAGTGGCCTTGGGCACAAAGCTCAAGATTGTTGGAGTATACGAAAACAATCCTCGAGAAGTTACCTAGACAACTCATCAAGGAAAGCCAGTACAAATGAAGGAACAAATGCTCAAAGGACAGACGCCAAGAAGCAAGTATGGATGAGGAAGACAAAGCAGTTGCAGATGGGAGAGGTTGATCAGAGCAGGAAAGATGGCTGCCATACGGCAAGCCAAGTGTAAGGTCTCTCAAAGACCTTAACACACCTTGAGTTCATAAGGCTGGAGGATGAACTCAACGGAGAAAGGATGGTTACTCCAGACATACAGACAGGTCCTAAGATCGTGCATATTGACAGGGGGAGCAGTGAGCAGTAATCAGAGATTTCAGACACAGTTATGTGGACACCCTTTGCCATTGATGCCATAGGGGGAGAGATGAAGACAAAGGGAGAGATGCAGAGAAAAGGGGAGCATGCTCATAGGGGGAGCATGAGTTTTTTTCATCAATGACAAAGGGGGAGATTGTTGATGAAATTGTCATTGATGCCAACATGGACTTGCAGTGGCTCCACGGGATGTCATTGATGCCACCAAGTCCTGCAGTGTATTAAACCACCAAGATGTTGAAGACCCCGTTGATGGCGCTGAAGACCCTGCCAATGATGATGAAAGCCTTGGTGATGATGCTAAAGCCCTTGTGGACTATCGAGAAGCTCTTGAAGCCCTTGAAGATTACTTTGGAATTTTTTTCCTTGATTCTTTAAGCCCACAAGCCTGGATCTTGGAACTCTTGCATATAAGTGGCTAATGGAGATCGTGGACATATACATATGCATGGAATCCTGGTCAAAAGCTACAGCAGTTTAAATGAAAATGTTGAAGCCCTCGTCACATTTAATTACAAAATGATCCATGCTGTGATCATTTGTTGATCTGTTTCAAATATTGCAAACCACACAAGGTTGGCTCCAGGTAAATTTTAAGTTATAATGAAGTCGGCCCATAAGTAATTTTTTATTTTATTTTATAAGTCGGCTCAGTCAAACACAAAGTCGGCTCAGTCAAAGCCTTAATAAATAAATAAATTATAAGTCGGCTCAGAATTTAAATTAAAATAAAAATTGAATTTTTTATAGGTCGACCCCGAAATTATGGTGAAAATTTAGTATAAATATCAGCTCAAATCTTCACTTTTAAAAGGTGAAATTTCGGTATAGCTCTGAGGAATTTCGCAAGTAGTAGAGAAGCAGATTTTTGACAGTCATTTTTTTTGGTTCTTAGCAACAGCAGTAAGCATTTAATTCAGATTTTTTTAGGACTGTTCAAAGTTTCAGGTCTGTTCATTGGAGCTACAGCAAAAGAAGAGAAACAATTCTGAATTTCAAGGAGCAGCAATACGTAACTGTTTGGAGCAGTAGAGATGCCCTAAAGTTCAGAAATTGCAGCAGCAGAACATAAATTTTTAATTGATCTTTTCTTTTTATATCAGCAGATCTGAATTCCTTCTTGGGGTTGATGTTTATGTTTGATGCCAAGGTTCTTTTGGATTTTGACAGGGAGTAGCAAACACAAAGATTGCATCCATAGGAGGACGCTTTCACTGTCAACAAGCTGCCATCTTTCCAGATTTGTTGCTAAGTTTTTTTTTGTCACAATAACGACATATACAACCCTAGTTATATGTTGTCTTTGAAGTCATCCAAAGAAGGTATTTATAGTCTAAATCTTTACAAGATCTTCATGCTTGAATAGTCCCAGTTTGACTTATGTTTTATCAGCATATGCTCAGTCCATTTTGGACTTAGATTAGGGTTTTATCTCAGCATCAACAGTCCAGTTTTGGATATGTTCTGGGCCACAGTGATCACAGTATTACGCTCATTTCTTATGGCAGCAGTACATGTAGAGGTTTGTTTTAAAAGCTTATAGGCCAAGTCTGTCCACTGAAGCAACAGAAATCACAGGAACATATTCTGATCTCTCTAAGATTATTAGACACTGTTCAATGAGAGCCACACAGAACTCAGAACTCTGATGCTGTTCAAATTGTTTGGGTTTGTGTATAGTTTGGTGGTGATAAAGAACTAAAGCCAGTCCTAGATTGAAAGAAAACTCGGGCTACAGACCTAAGGTAAAGACTGGTCAGTTCCATGATGGTGTGGTAGAATACACTCTAAGTGGCAGAGCATACTCATGTTGAGATGAGGCAAGGTTGTAGAGTAGAAGTTTCTCATTGCTGAATACAAGCCTGAAACTATGCACAGAGAATGAGCTTGTTGCAGAAACTCGATGACAGTGACACCTACAGAAGAATGATTTGACAGAGTGACAAAAGTGGACAACTTGTTGCATTCCTTATTACATTAAATATGCTTCAGTTGGTAGCATTTAAATACTACAGGAAACCACAGTATTCCATCATCTGATCTCTAGTATGTGTTAGAGATATCTCTGAAGTTCAGAATATAGAGGGAAGAACAATGATGATTTGTTGATCACTGACAAGGAGAAATTGTGAGCCTGTGATCTGAGGTTGAGGACAGTGACAGGGATGTAATTGACAAGGTGATAAGGCAGCCTTAATCTTCACACCTAAAACAGTCTGGTTTTGACAGTGCTTAACCTCCTGAAGAGATGACAGTGTTTTCTTGAACAGCGTACAAGAGTATGAACAGTATGATATACAAGGTATGTGTAATGCTGAGTGTTATACTAGTGTGATACAGTAATGAAGAATTCAGTGACATGTATACAGTATATATAGTGAAGTATCCTGGAGTGTATAAACAGTAATGACGCATTTCTATGTACTGTGATGATGATGACATATACTCTATACTGATATATGATGCACACCATGCATACAATGTTGATGATGAACACTCCATGCAAATAATGATGATGATGAATGCTTTGTACAAGGTGCATGATGATGTTGAGTGTACAAGTTATGAATAGGAATGCATGTACAATGAGTAAGTGGCATCTATGCAGTGAGCATACAATGATGTAGACAATGGCCTTGATGCTGATAATGTTGCACACTTGATGCATACTTTCTGACACTCTTGTTAAAGACATGAGAATACCTAGATGAAAAAATTCATTGATGACTTGTTTACTTGTGACATATACAAGAGCATATCATGATGCTATTGATAAAGATGATGCATGAGAGCAAATGAGTTCGTTGTTGAACAACAATTAAAGACTGTGACAGTAAAAGCTTGATGATGAATAATCCATTGATGAGCAGTAATATGGCAGGTTTTGACAGTCTGACAGAGGACACCACAGAATTGGCTTTGGTACACTTGTGATCTACACACTCTGGAGGTGTTACATACTTAGGTATTTTGCACAGGTAACGGTAAGTTCTGTGTTATGATAAAATGTTGACACAATGATGTGATTTAGTATGATATTGATATAAACTGTAAAGGATAAGGCAGTGATATAAAGTATGATGAAGAATGTTGCTGAGTATGACAGAGATTAATGACAGTTCACATAAATGAAGATAGTGATGATGATGTACAATAATTGAAGTACAGGAATAGTAAGATCATGTACTGTGGTATTAGTGTGTAAGTATAGGTGCAAGCTGAAGTATGAAGTTGTGCCACATGCTACTGTATGAATTGATACACTATGATATGATGATGCCTTTCCATAGTGACAAGATGACTGTACATTTTGTACACCATGATGACAATGAGTATAAGCAGTGGTAGCAACAGTATGTGGATCCTTTCAGTAGAATTTGCAGCAGTGGATGCACAAGTGGACAAAAAGGAGCAGCAGTGAGCAAATGAACATGATGACTGATGAGCAGTGTAACAGCAGCGTTGATGATGAGCAGATGATCAGCAGTATTGACCAATAGCAGAATAGATTGAAGAATTAGATGAGGGTGATATGATAGTGAACTTTAATTGTAAATGCAAGCTTGACTTGCTTTTGAGGTTAGGATACTTCAAACCCTTCTTAACAGGGTCTAAGAAAACCAAGCAGGGTCCTGGATTAAGAGTAGGTGCTCCATGTATCAGTAGCTGCTGATTTTACCTAACGGTTGCACTGGACCAAAACTAATACAAGAAGATTACAAGATTATATGGTGTTGTGTTCTTCTGTGTTATGGTTCTTGATGATTTAAATGCTATGATATGTGAATGATGAAGTTTATGAAATGATTATGAGATTGATAGAGTAATGGAATGATGAACTGGTAGCTTACTGTGATAAGCTAAGAAAAGTTTAAAATTGGCTTCACACTGATTCACCCATCCTCTCAGTGTCTACAATTGGTATCAGAGCCAGCCTTCATCACAAGCCTAGCAAGCTTGAAGGAGATCCTTAGACACAATGGAGGAAAAGAAAGATTCATCAAGCAATGACGTGCCTATACTTGATATTGCAGATTATTTCAGTTGGAGAAGCAAAATGAAGGCTTATCTGAAGAAGTTTGGGATTTGGGAAATTGTCATCAATCCACCCGCTCCATCAAACAAGAAAGAAAAACCAGCTGCACAGAAGGAAGCGAAGAAGGACAACACTACAGCCTTGAAGTTCCTCATGGATGGACGTCCCAGCTCAGTGAAGGAAAGTGTAGGAGAGTAGACTTCGGAAAAAGACCTATGGTTCAAGCTGGAGAGTGAGTATCAGAAGGCAAGACCAGAACCCGAAAAGACAGATCAGAAATCAGAAGACAAGCCCCCAGAAGAGGTAAATCAAGAAGAAGATAAACAAGAAGAGGACTCTAGTAAAGATATGGACTCTTGTGATTATAATGATAGCTTGTGTGATGAAATTGAGAAGGTTCTTGCAGAAGATGGTGAAAGGCTATCAAAGACTGCACATCAGATACATCTCACGTTGCTAAATATTGATCTTAGAGCTAATTGGTTCCTAAACACAGTAAATATGAACCAGAGTGATTTCATGAAGTTCAAAAAGGAAATCTTGGACTCCTTGAATGAATATCAGCAGAAGAGCATGTCAATGAAAGTGTTGCTTCAAAAGCTCAAAGATAAGGACAAAGAGTTGCGAGATCAAATGAAAGACAAGGATGCTGAAGTTGAACAATTAAAGACTGAATTGATCAGTCAAAAGGAAGAATCAGAAAAGCCTGCTCAAGAGCTTGAAGAAACTAGAGAGGTCAATCATGATTTGAAGACTCAGCTAGAGGAAGCCAAGAGGACAGAAGAAATCTTGAAGAGTCAGCTAGAAGAAAAGGAGGAGACAGTCCATAAGCTAGAATTGGAGGTAGTTGGTCTCAGGAAGAAAGATAAGAAGAATGAAGCCTTGGTCAAACTCCAGGACAGTTCAATTGTCCTAGATAAGATCTTAGATTGTCAAAGATCTCCACTCGACAAAACTGGTCTTGGTTACAAGAAGAACAAAGAAAAATCTGAAGATGACACTTGGTCTCTGAAGACTTCAGAAGCAGGTCCATCAACGTCCAAAGGTGCTCCCCAGGCACCTGCACATGACAACAAGGATTTTGGAAGTTCAAAGATGAAACAAGGAGTTAGGTCTATTCATCAAAGCAGCTTCATAAAGGAAACAACTACAAGACCCAAGTATGAAAGTGGCTTCAATGGTTATTGTTATTTTTGTTCTAACTTTGGTCATAAGGCTATGGATTGTAGGTTCTATGGAAGAAGAAGGGCTGGAAGCCCCAATGACTCGGTTAGATGTTGGACATGCAATCAAGTCGGACATGTTGCTGCCACATGTCACACATTGAGATGCTACACCTGCAGTGGGTTTGGACACAAAGGCCATGAATGTGCTAGTCAAAGAAGTCAAGCAAGAAGGAGTACTCCATACACATCAGCAAGAAGATTTGAAGATCAGAAGAAAAATGTCTACAGTCAGGGACACTCTCAAGCATGGAGAAATGAAGTTGATCAGAGAAGTGTTGGAAGTTCCAACAGCTCAGTCAGATGTTGGTCACATTGCTGCACATTGTCATAAGATGAGGTGTTATAGCTGCAGTGGCCTTGGGCACAAAGCTCAAGATTGTTGGAGTATATGAAAACAATCCTCGAGAAGTTACCTAGACAACTCATCAAGGAAAGCCAGTACAAATGAAGGAACAAATGCTCAAAGGACAGATGCCAAGAAGCAAGTATGGATGAGGAAGACAGAGCAGTTGCAGATAGGAGAGGTTGATCAAAGCAGGAAAGATGGCTGCCATACGACAAGCTAAGTGTAAGGTCTCTCAAAGACCTTAACACACCTTGAGTTCATAAGGCTGGAGGATGAACTCAACGGAGAAAGGATGGTTACTCTAGACATACAGACAGGTCCTAGGATCGTGCATATTGACAGGGGGAGCAGTGAGCAGTGATCAAAGATTTTAGACACAGGTATGTGGACACCCTTTGCCATTGATGCCAAAGGGGGAGAGATGAAGACAAAGGGAGAGATGCAGAAAAAAGGGGAGCATGCTCATAGGGGGAGCATGAGTTGTTGTCATCAATGACAAAGGGGGAGATTGTTGATGAAATTGTCATTGATGCCAACATGGACTTGCAGTGGCTCCACGGGATGTCAATGATGCCACCAAGTCCCGCAGTGTATTAAACCACCAAGATGTTGAAGACCCCGTTGATGGCGCTGAAGACCCTGCCAATGATGATGAAAGCCTTGGTGATGATGCTAAAGCCCTTGTGGACTATCGAGAAGCTCTTGAAGCCCTTGAAGATTACCTTGGAATTTTTTTCCTTGATTCTTTAAGCCCACAAGCCTGGATCTTGGAACTCTTGCATATAAGTGGCTAATGGAGATCGTGGACATATACATATGCATGGAATCTTGGTCAAAAGCTACAGCAGTTTAAATGAAAATGTTGAAGCCCTTGCCTAATGACTGTTCGTCACATTTAATTACAAAATGATCCATGCTATGATCATTTGTTGATCTGTTTCAAATATTGCAAACCACACAAGGTCGGCTCCAAGTAAATTTTAAGTTATAATGAAGTCGGCCCAAAAGTAAATTTTTATTTTATTTTATAAGTCGGCTCAGTCAAACAGAAAGTCGGCTCAGTCAAAGCCTTAATAAAAAAAAATATTATAAGTCGGCTCAGAATTTAAATTAAAATAAAAATTGAGTTTTTTATAGGTCGGCCCCGAAATTATGGTGAAAATTTAGTATAAATATCAACTCAAATCTTTACTTTTAAAATGTGAAATTTTGGTGGAGCTCTGAGGAATTTCGCAGGTAGCAGAGAAGCAGATTTTTGACAGTCATTTTTTTTGGTTCTTAGCAACAACAATAAGCATTTAATTCAGTTTTTTTTTGGACTGTTCAAAGTTTCGGGTCTGTTCATTGGAGCTACAACAAAAGAAGAGAAACAATTCTGAATTTCAAGGAGCAGCAATATGTAACTGTTTGGAGCAGCAGAGATGCCCTAAAGTTCAGAAATTGCAGCAGCAGAACATAAATTTTTAATTGATCTTTTCTTTTTATATCAGCAGATCTAAATTCCTTCTTGGGGTTGATGTTTATGTTTGATGCCAAGGTTATTTTGGAGTTTGACAGGGAGCAGCAAACACAAAGATTGCATCCATAGGAGGACGTTTTCATTGTCAATAAGCTGCCATCTTTCCAGATCTGTTGCTAAGTTTTTTTTTTTTCACAATAAAGACATATACAGCCCTAGGTCTATGCTGTCTTTGAATTCATCCAAAGAAGGTATTTACAGTCTAAATCTTTACAAGATCTTCATGCTTGAATAGTCCCAGTTTGACTTATGTTTTATCAGCGTATGCTCAGTCCATTTTGGACTTAGATTAGGGTTTTATCTCAGCATCAACAGTCCAGTTTTGGATATGTTCTGGGCCATAATGATCACAGTGTTACGCTCATTTCTTATGGCAGCAGTACATGGAGAGGTTTGTTTTAAAATCTTATAGGCCAAGTCTGTCCACTGAAGCAACAAAAATCACAGGAACATATTCTGATTTGTCTAAGATTATTAGGCACTGTTCAATGAGAGCCACACAGAACTCATAACTCTGATGCTGTTCAAAATGTTTGGGTCTATGTATAGTTTGGTGGTGATAAAGAACTAAAGCCAGTCCTAGATTGAAAGAAAACTCGGGCTACAGACCTAAGGTAAAGACTGGTCAGTTCCACGATGGTGTGGTAGAATACACTCTAAGTGTCAGAGCATACTCATGTTGAGACGAGGCAAGGTTGTAGAGTAGAAGTTTCTCATTGCTGAATACAAGCCTGAAACTATGCACAGAGAATGAGCTTGTTGCAGAAACTCGATGACAGTGACACCTACAGAAGAATGATTTGACAGAGTGACAAAAGTGGACAACTTGTTGCATACCTTATTACATTAAATATGCTTCAGTTGGTAGCCTTTAAATACTACAGGAAACCACAGTATTCCATCATCTGATCTCTAGTATGTGTTAGAGATATCTATGAAATTCAAAATATAGAGGGTAGAACAATGATGATGTGTTGATCACTGACAAGGAGAAATTGTGAGCCTGTGATATGAGGTTGAGGACAGTGGCAGGGATGTAATTGACAGGGGGATAAGGCAGCCTTAATCTTCACACCTAAAACAATATGGTTTTGACAGTGCTTAACCTCCTGAAGAGATGACAGTGTTTTCTTGAACAACGTACAAGAGTATGAACAGTATGATATACAAGGTATGTGTAATGCTGAGTGTTATACTAGTGTGATACAGTAATGAAGAATTCAGTGACATGTATACAGTATATATAGTGAAGTATCCTGGAGTGTATAAACAGTAATGACACTTTTCTATGTATTGTGATGGTGATGACATATACTCTATACTGATATATGATGCACACCGTGCATACAATGTTGATGATGAACACTCCATGCACATAATGATGATGATGAATGCTTTGTACAAGGTGCATGATGATGTTGAGTGTACAAGTTATGAATAGGAATGCATGTACAGTGAGTAAGTGGCATCTATGCAGTGAGCATACAATGATGTAGACAATGGCCTTGATGCTGATAATGTTGCACACTTGATGCATACTTTCTGACACTCTTGTTAAATACATGAGAATACCTAGATGAACAAATTCATTGATGATTTGTTTACTTGTGACATCTACAAGAGCATATCATGATGCTGTTGATAAAGATGATGCATGAGAGCAGATGAGTTCGTTGTTGAACAACAATTAAAGACTGTGACAGTAAAAGCTTGATGATGAAATAATCCATTGATGAACAGTAATATGGAAGGTTTTGACAGTCTGACAGAGGACACCACAGAATTGACTTTGGTACACTTGTGATCTACACACTCTGGAGGTGTTACATACTTAGGTATTTTGCACAGGTAACGGTAAGTTCTGTGTTATGATAAAATGTTGACACAATGATGTGATTTAGTATGATATTGATATAAACTGTAAAGGATAAAGCGGTGATATAAAGTATGATGAAGAATGTTGCTGAGTATGACAGAGATTAATGACAGTTCACAGAAATGAAGATAGTGATGATGATGTACAATAATTGAAGTACATGAATAGTAAGATCATGTACTGTGGTATTAGTGTGTAAGTATAGGTGCAAGCTGAAGTATGAAGTTGTGCCACATGCTACTGTATGAATTGATACACTATGATATGATGATGCCTTTCCATAGTGACAAGATGACTATACATTTTGTACACCATGATGACAATGAGTATAAGCAGTGGTAGCAGCAGTATGTGGATCCTTTCAGTAGAATTTGCAGCAGTGGATGCACAAGTGGACAAAAAGGAGCAGCAGTGAGCAAATGAACATGATGACTGATGAAAAGTGTAACAGCAGCGTTGATGATGAGCAGATGATCAGCAGTATTGACCAGCAGCAGAATAGATTGAAGAATCAGACGAGGGTGATATGACAGTGAACTTTAATTGTAAATGCAAGCTTGACCTGCTTTTGAGGTTAGGATACCTCAAACCCTTCTTAGAAGGGTCTAAGAAAACCAGGCATGGTCCTGGATTAAGAGTAGGTGCTCTATGTATCAGTAGGTGCTGATTTTACCTAACGGTTGCAGCTGGACCAAAACTAATACAAAAAGATTACAAGATTATATGGTGTTGTGTTCTTCTGTGTTATGGTTCTTGATGATTTAAATGCTATGATATGTGAATGATGAAGTTTATGAAATGATTATGAGATTGGTAGAGTTATGGAATGATGAATTGGTAGCTAACTGTGATAAGCTAAGAAAAGTTTAAAATTGGCTTCACACTGATTCACCCCCCCTCTCAGTGTCTACACTTTTAGGAGACAATCATTCCCGTAAAACTGTTGGGGTTGGAAGTGTGAAAATTAAGTTGTTTGATGGAGTAATAAGAACACTTACAGATGTTAGACATGTACTTGAGTTAAAGAAAAATTTAATTTCTTTGGGAGTCTTGGATTCTCATGGTCATAAGTTTACAGGTTTTGATGGAACTCTAAAAGTTTCCAAGGGTGCTTTAGTGGTCATGAAGGCACATAGGACATGAAACCTTTACAAAATGTTTGGAAGGACGCAAGTTAATGGTAGTCAAGACCCACTCAGCTATGGCATCAACGTCTTGGTCATATGAGTGAAAAGGGCTTCTGGTATTAATGAATCGTAAATTGCTTCCAAACTTGAAAAATCTAAATTTTATGTTTTGTAAACATTGTATATATGGAAAATAGTGTAGACAAAAATTTAAAGAAGGTAGTCATGTAAGTAAAGGTGTACTTGACTAGGTTCATTTTGATTTATGGGGTCTGTCTCCTACCTTTTCCTATAATATTATGTATTATTTGTAGATGACTTTTCTAGAAAGGTTTGGGTCTATGTCCTTAAAAGAAAATCTGATGTGTTTAATACATTTAAACAATTTAGAGCTATGGTTGGAAAAAGAACTGGAAGGACAATCAAGTGTTTAAGGACGGATAATGGAGGTGAATTTACTTCTTTGGAGTTTGAAAAATATTGCAAATATGAAGGGATCGTCAGACACAAAACTAATGTATACACTCCTTAGAAAAATGGCGTTGCAGAACGCATGAACAAGACTCTTCTAGAAAGAGCAAGGAGCATGCTCAGTAATGCTAATTTGGGGCAAGAGTTGTGGGTAGAAGCAATTTCTGCTGCTTGTTATCTTATAAATTGGTCACCTTCAATGGCAATAGATTGTAAAATTATGGAAGATGTATGGACAAATCACTCCTGTGATTATTCGAATTTGAAAATCTTTGGTTGTGAAGCTTATGCAATTACTCCTAAAAATCAACGTTCTATGTTAGACCCTAGATCAAAGAAGTGCATCTTAGTTGGTTATGATGATGTAATGAAAGGATATAGATTGTGGGATCCTACTGCCCACAAAATTGTCATTAGCAGAAATGTACTTTTGGGTGAATCTTCTCTGATTAAATCTGAAAGTGTAAGAGTTGATGTGGAACAGGAACAAGCAATATCAAAACAACTAATTCAGCTGGAGAACCAATCTTCTAATGACTCAAAGAAACAAGAAGAAGTTTCTGGTGAGAAAGAAGTCATAAAAGATGAAGAAATTCAAGAAATTGTGGAAACCCCACAGCCTACACCAAGAAGACCATTAAGGGAGAGGAATCCTCCTATGAGGTATAATGATTTTGTTTCGTCTATTTTATTTGTTGATGATGGAGAACCTTCTTGTTTTCAGGAAGCCATTGAATGTAATGACAATGCTAAGTGGAAGGTGGCAATGAAAGAAGAAATGGATTCTCTGGAGAAAAACAAGACATGGGAATTGGTTAAACTCCCCAAAGATAGAGAAACGGTTGGGTGTAAATGGGTTTTCAAATTGAAGAAAGGAGTTGATGGTAAGGTTGAAAGATACAAAGCTAGATTGGTCGCAAAAGGGTACTTTTATATGGAAGGTATAGACTATCATGATATTTTTTCACCATTTGTTAAGCTTGTAGATATTTGTATTGTGTTAGCACTAGTTGCATTACTTGATTTAGAGTTAGAGTAACTAGATGTTAAAAAAACTTTCTTACATGGAGATTTATATGGAACAACCAGAAGGTTTTGTACGGCATAAAAAAGGTAGATTAGTTTACAAGCTCAAGAAATCATTGTATGGCCTGAAATAGTCACCCAGGAAATGGTACAAGAAGTTTGATTATTTCATGGTGAGCCAAGGTTATACTAGAAGTGAGTATGATCATTGTTTAAACTTCAAACAGTTGAATGATATATTCATTATCTTAGTATTATATGTTGATGATATGCTTATTGAGAGAAAAAACATGGTCAAGATTAATAGGTTGAAGGATCAAATGGCTAGGACTTTTGATATGAAGGATCTTGGAGCTGCAAAACAAATCTTGGGTATTGAGATACACAGAGACATAAAAAATGGTAAGCTCAGTTTTTCACAGGAGAAGTATGTTGATAAAATACTTGAAATATTCGAAATGAATAAGGAAAAGCCTGTGAATGTTCCTTTGGCTTCCCATTTTGAACTTTCTTCGAGTTTATGTCTTAGTAGTGCTGAAGAAAAGGATTATATGTCTCGTGTACCATATGCCAATTCAGTAGGATGTTTGATGTATGCAATGGTGTGTACTAGACCTAATATTTCACATGTAGTAGGTGTTGTTAGTAAGTACATGGAAAATCCAGGAAAAAAACATCTGAATGCAGTGAAATGGGTGCTTCGATATTTAAGAGGCACAGGTGACTATTGTATCACCTTTAATAGTAACAATGATTTTGTGTGCGGTTTTGTTGATTCAGATTTCGCAGGTGATTTGGACAAGAGAAGGTCTACTTCAGGTTATGTCTTTACTCTTGCAGGAGGAGCTATAAGTTGGATGTCAAAGCTTCAAGACACAATTGCTTTATCCACTACAAAGGCTGAATACATTGCTGCCTCACATGCTTGCAAAGAGACGATTTGGTTGAGAGGTCTGCTGAGAGAAATTGGAAGGTTGCAGAACAATGTGCATGTCTTCTGTGACATTCAAAGTGCTATTCATTTGGCTACAAATCCTGTTTATCATAGTAAGACTAAACATATTGATGTAAAATATCATTTTGTAAGACAAGCCATTAGTGAATGAGGAGTAGATCTGAAAAAGGTCCATACTAAAGAAAATTGTGCAGATATGTTCAAAAAACCTGTATTGTTAGAGAAGTTATGTTGGTGTGTAGCTTCTCTTGGTTTAAAGAAAAGGTGATAAATAGTCTTGGGCAAAGTATTTGTAAATTTTTTGTTGTCAAGGTGGAGTTTGTTAAATGACAACTAAACTAATGTGTTTATGGGAGGTTTCTCATTACGGATATTTACGGGAAGTTTCTCATAACGGGCATAACCAACAACAGTTTACTCATGTAACTAAATTCATGAAGTATATAGTGCATGGTTGGGATGCACGATGTAGAGAGTTGTCTATGAGGATAAGACCCGTCTTGTAATCTTTGCTTCTTCATTAATGAGCTTCAATAATTTTCCCATGGATGTTTCCCCTTTTGGGGTTTTACCACATGAAATGTTGTGTTCTACTGGTGCTATTTATTCTTTGATTGTCTAAATGTGTCTATGAAATTTAACAAATAGTAGAGTAAAAACATCGCAATAATATTATATTAATCATCCTTTGTTTCTTACTCCAAAGTTATCATGATGATGTATATAGAGAATGTTAAAAAAATACATAGGCAGAAGCAAACAACAATAACAATAGAACTTGATATTTACATGGAAACCCTACCGTGTGTAGGAAAAACCATGGGGCAATGGTAGCTTCGATCTTTTATTATTACTCAATAAAAACTTACAATGCTTTCTTTCTTGTGATACAATGCTAGGGATCATTTCCCTTTTATACAATACATATGAGGGTTTCAAAAGGAACAGAAATATAATAGAAGTTTCTATAATTTTTTGGATTAGGGGCTCCATCTTCGTACCTTGTAACCCCCTCAATGTGTCTAATGCATAAAAATTGTGTGAGGGGATAGTCGTGTACCATTATACAGGAAAATGTTAGAGATATGGATATTGACTTCACCTCCAAACATTCTTCCTATTGAAGTTGACATACACAAAGTTCTTTGCCTATGTTTTTCGCTTGCATGTCATTTCGCAATGTTGCCTTCATCACATTTTCAGCAAGCCAAGAGAATTTTTCCATCATTCAAACTTCTCTATTGTGATAGGCTTTGTAAGCATTTTTATAGTATTCTCATCATATCTATTTTCTACAATAGGATCTTACCTTTTTCCACCACTTTCCTTGTGAAATGGTACTTAATATCAACATGTTTCGTGCGATCATGAAATGTTGGATTCTTCACTAAGTGAACAACACTTTGACTATCACAATGCAAAGTAATCTTCCCCTACATAATCTAGAAGTCATCTGTCAGTCACTTTAGCCATATTTCCTATTTATTGGGATCAATTTTTGCAACATATTCTTCTTCTGTAGTTGATAAGGTTACTGATATATGCAACTTAGATGTCCAACTTACATCTCTACCAACAAGAGTGAAAGTATATCTTGTAGTAGACTTTTGTACATCTCTTTCCACACCAAAATTAGAATGCGCAAAACATTTAATTTGTAAATCTGTCATTCTATAGAAAATATCAGCATCTGAAGTGCCCCTTAAATGTTTGTAATGCCCCCATTTTTGGGTTCCCTTGTTCTACAATTGGGGATAATTGTCGAAGCTTATGTTGTCTAGATAGAAGGGTGAGGTTATGTTATTAGTGAGCTTGAAGAATTTGGAGGAGTTATATGATGGCCATCCTAGTACTTTCACTATCTTTCATCATCGGGATCACTTCTGCACAATTCACTCTTGGTTATGTGGCATTTCGACAATTCCAATAATTTGTGGTTATTATTAAGATTAATTTAACTAAATGCACTAATGGTGTTATTTGGATCATATTATATGAGGAAATATATTAGTGCAAAGATTGTTAAAACTGAGACGAAAAGATCTAAAGGTTAGGATGAGGAGAAAGGGGCTTTTGGTGTCTAGGAATGTCTTAAGAGCCAATTGATCACTTTCCAACATTAAAAAAGGGGTTAAAAAGGGTTATAAAGTCACTTTAATCTTTAAGTGGAAAAGTATAAGGGGAATAAGGGACATATGGATTAAGTCAAAGAAGAAGGATTTAGAAGGGGCTCGGAGAAGTATAAAGGAAGGGTAGCACATCGCTTTCTGTATGATGTTTTGGATTGATCTCTTGTGAAGTGTTCTTGTGAACCAAGGTTTTTGTTGGGGTTCGAGCCTTAGCAAAACCCTTCCATTGTGGTTTGGTTTCGATGGTGCAATTTCCACTATAGCTAGACAAAAAGGGCAATCCATCCCCGAGGTTTCCATTAGAGCTTCATCATGGGCTTATTATTCATTGGAGGTGCAACAATTTGCTTGAGAGTCCATCGTTAAGGGGTCAAGTCACTTCTTGCTAGACTATGGGCATGTGATGAAGTCATGAAGGCTTGTGGCACTTGGAGCCCATGGGGATTTGATAGAGGTCCCAATCTCTCTCGAGCTAAGAGGATGAGTCGCGAGGGAGTTTTGAGGGTAGAGTCCCCATTTGGCAGAGCCGCAAGGGTCTTTGGAGGAAGCCATGAGCTTTTTGAAACTTGTCAAGTCTTCCCTTAAGAGTCCAAGTATCTTTCTTGAAGGGATGAGGGAATTCAGAGGAGAGCCATGGAATTTAGGGGTTCACTTATGGGTTTATACCCCTTTACTTGCATATCCACCAACATTGGAGTAGGTCATGAGACCTTTGGAGGGTGCAACCAACACTAGAGGAGAGTCGTGAGGCCACTAAAGGGTATGGAACCCCCCTTGAAGGGAGATAACAATATTCATGGAAGGTTTTCATGGACTTAGAGATCCTTTGGAGAAGACGTATCACCTAAGTAGAGTGAGTCGTGGCATTATTCTCGATTTTTTATTTGTTTGTTGAGTGTTTTCAACGTTGTATTACAGCTGATGTAGCATCCATTTATGAATTGTATGGATGTGCTCAGAGTTTCCATTTCTAATAAAAATGTTCATGTTGTCTCTCCGATTTTATGTACTTAGAATACTTGCAGTGTGTTTGATAAAATGTCTTCATTTGAACGAATGAAAAATGTTTGTAGAAAGCCTTAAACATTTTCCATGCAAATCGTTTGACAAAAATAAACCATTAAAAATTAATATCTTAGCCTAACCTACTTGGGGATATTAAAATATTTGAGTATCCATTTCATAGCATTCCAATGCTCCTTACTAGGATTTTCCATGAACTAGCTAACAAGTCCCACTGTTTGGGCAATAGATGGTATGGTGCTCACCATAGAAAACATGAGGCTCCATATTGTTGATGATTATAGTACAAGAGACATTCTTTTCTTCTTTGCTTTTGTGCTAGGACATTGTTCGAAAGACAAGTTTAAGTGTGTAGGAAGTGAGGTGCTAAATGGTTTTGCATTTTGCATATTGAAGTGATGCAAAATCTTTTATATATACGAATTTTGAATTAGCAAAATCTTCCTACCTATTATGTCCTTCTGTATCTTCATCCCTAGAATTTGATTTGTTGCTTCTAAACCCTTCATTTTAAATGTCCTAGCCAACTAAGCCTTAAGATCAATGATTTTCTTCATGTTGGGGCATGCAACTAGCATATCATCAACATGCACCAACGAGATAATATAACTACCATCATCAAACCTTTTATAATATGCACAATAATTAGTTTCACTTCTATTGAAACCTCAATTCTTCATGAAAGATGCCAAATTTTGTGTACTACATCCTTGGTGACTATTTCATTCCAATCAAATTTTCTGTACTATATAACCTTTTTGCCACCAAGTGGGATTTATAACCTCCAACAACCCATCATTGTTCTTCTTTAATTTTATACAACCACATGTTTCCAACAATTTTTCATCCTGGTGGGAGATCCAAAAGTTCCCATATTTCATTCTTGTGTAGCGCTTTCATTTCTTCATCCATGGGTTTCCTCCATTTATCTACATTCTCTGCTTCTCTAGCTTCCTAAAATTAACTGTGTTCACAATCATCAGTTAACAAAGATAACGAAGAATGAAAACCAGGAGAATACCTTTATGAACACCTCCTAGAACGTGTAGATATTCTAAGTTGTGGCTACTGAATTTGTTTCTCTTCATGCTAATTAGAAGCTTCATTTTCATTTTCATCTTCACTCGTTTCTATTTCAATACGTGCAATCTTAGGTGGTTTATATACCTCTTTTCTTTGCATGGATTTTTCATGAAAAACAAAATCCCAGCTAACAAATACCTTGTTAAGTAGGATCCCATAGTCTATACCCTTTATAGTATTATCATAACCGAGGAATTTTTTTTTCTTGACCTTAGGTCAATGTTGGACCTCTTTTCTTTAGGCACATCGAAAAATGCATCACATCTAAAGATACACAAATGAGAATAATCCATTGGCTTACCACACCAAACCCGTTTTACCCACTTTTGCTGCATAGGTCATGGTTGAGATTCATTTTATCATAGCAGAGATATCATGATTGCTAATATGCTATATTATGGTTTCCTTTTGTTACCTTGTGATGATACCATGCCATTATGTTTTAGTGCTAGTTGCATGCCCTGAGGATATTTTATCATGGATATATGGTCTTTATTTATAATTGTACTAGAAATTACACATGTTGCTTATATTTGTTGATTTTGATTAGCATGGCTAGTATAAATGTTATGTACACTAGTACATGGAATTTTTTATTGTTTGATGCATATACCATGATTTACATATCTTGATCTTTACACGGACAACAAATCTCTTTTGGATTCACCTATGACATGTTCATCTCAGTATCATTCCACCTTTGTGTCCTGAAACCATTGGCTAAGACTTGATGGATTGATTTTCAACTTCCCCTCTTTGACCCCTTCATGAAGGTCTCGCTATTCTCCCTAGTGTCTTGACCCTATCGTGTTGCAACGATGTTCTGTAACGATATAGGAGGCTCACTTGTAAAACCCTAAGTCTGGATATCATCAAGGGGGGTGAGTTGGCATGGGGAAATGTGCTCCTTAGACATGAAACAAGTTTCCCCTATCGTTGTAATTGGTTAGTAGTTGAAAGGGCAGGTACTCCTTGAATTAAGAGATAGAACCTAGTTATTCTAAACATGCATCACTGTGGAAACTTTTTTAGGTCTATGGATGGTCATTGGCAATGGATCTAAGGTCGTGTCATCAATGGGGCACAAAAGACATCAAAGGCAATTATCTTTTAGCCATTATCCAACTGAAGGATAAAAGAAAAAGAAAGAGCAAAAGAAATGAAATATTCGAAAGAAAAGAAAGATAAATGCAAAAGAGAAAGATCCAATGGAAAAAGTGAAAAAAAACAAAATAAAAAAGGGGGGCTTGTTAAGGTTGAAAGGGATAGCATATCCTTATACTTCATCCATTTGTGAGACACATTCCCTAGTGTTTGCTTGGTTGGTGAATGTCATAGAATTTTCCTTGACCCCTTATCTTGAGTCAATTAGTCTTCTTTAACCAACCCTCCACTTGACTATACTTATTGACTTTTTCTACCCACTTCACCTTAAAGGGGAAATGGCCTTTGCGATGCTCTTGATGATTTCTTAGATGGTGGCATGCTTATAAAACATCAATCTCATGTTTTGTGCTAGCTTATGTAATATTTTATATGTTTGAAGTCATGCAATGATTCAATTGAATCACTCTTGTAATGTAAGTATTGTAACTCTAGTAGGGCATCAATATAAACAATTTGATATGTTATTTTGTCCTCACAAAGGGAATTGGAGAGGTCCATTAACTAATTAAACAACTTTGTCCAACTTTGACCAAAGTTGTTTTTTTCAACCTTGTAACTTGGGTCAATAGGACTAGCTAGCAATATGTGGTCACACTTAATCATTATTTATCATATTTCATCCTTTGGAAGCTAATGTGATCCTTCCAAATATGATTTTCAGTTCATATGTACTAATAGGATTTAATTAATGATTTTCTTAAGTTTTCAATTAAAAAATATCAAGTCTTAATTTAATAATTTGGAATAACAATAAAATGGATCATTCAGATAATTTTTTGGCATTATATGGATTAGTATGGGATATTAAAGCATCATGAAATTCATCTAAGACAAATTTTGAATGATTTCATCATGTATTCATCAAAATCCAACTAACATGTGTTAATTAATCAAATTTCCTAAAATTTGATTTAAAAATTGCCTAAGTCAAAATTAAGTGGCAACAGAGAATGTATTTGGACAAATGATGAAGTGGGTCCTTCTTAAAGGAGTAAGCTATCTACCAGACCATTTGCACCAGGCCCACCTGACACCGTAGGGTGACCGTCGGGTGATAGCTTATTCCGTTACCTTTCTGTGAGATCAAGAACAACCGATTCCAACACCTATTTTCACAACAAGTGTGCTCTCGAATTCATCTATCCATAAATTCAGCCATGGAAGTTCTTGTTTTTTAAATGCAAGTTTAAAATTATAAGTTTTGATTGGAATTTTTACAAAAATTGCAAATGTATGTTTGGAATTGTATAATTTTAGTCAACTCCATAAAAATAACTCAAAAGATCTAAGGAACTTTTTACCAACTTCCTTGTAACAATTAATCAACTCTTTTGTTTGTTTTATGGAACTCGATCCAAGTTTAAATCTTGGATTCTTTATCCTTCGTGAGTTTAAAGTTTTAAACTAGCATACACACAGAACATTGGCGTTATCAAATCCATAACAATTGAATTTCAAATTACAAGTTTTTAGAACACAATTTCATATTAGGTTTAGATAGGTTAAGTCTGTAGATTCAATTTGATTTGGTAAATTAGTATTCTTCATTATTGCATTAGACCGGAGTGTAAAAATAGTTTGTTGTAGAATTGATATGCAATGAAAATGCAAGAAACGAAGCAGAATTGTTGTTTTTGGTCTCACTATCACAGAAAGGTAACGTATCACTATCATAGAAAGGTAACGAAGTAATCTATCACCAAACGGAGTCAGGTGGGCCCTGGTGCAAATTTTCGGGTAGATAGCTTACTCCCTTCTCAAATGTAACAAAGATGTCAAATCAATAATTAACTGACATTTTCTACATGTTATGGGCCCCGTTAGATGGAGGTTTTTAGGAGGGCGAATTTTTCCAAAGAGGGTGGTTTTCAACATGAAAAGTAAATATTCTCATATGGCCCACTAAATCCACCTCAACTATTCCTAATTGATAATACAATATTCATACATGTTTTCCTTGGCATTTTTTACACTTTAACATCCTTATTTGGTCCCCACATGCTCCATGTAATATTCAAATATTTTAATGTAAAAATCAACAAATATTATGATTTAATTTCAACGATTGATGTAAAGGGTGAGACTCAAATGAAGATCTCAACCCTCTATCTAGAGATTTTGCTCTCTCTTTTTCTTTAAAAAGAGAACTTTATTTTGTAAAGGGGACAATTTTGGAGATCAATAGAAAATTTTGTTTCTACTCTTCATTTTTCATGTATTCTTGGTCACTTGGATTTTGATTCTTTCTTTCCTTTCTTGGCATGCATTTGAGATCTGGTTCAAATTTGATGTAATATCTATGCTTTTATTTATTGTATGAAGCTAGAATTTACAATTACTAATGGTTTTATGGTAATAATTTTTCTTCAGTGATTTACTATTCTTCTTCTACTACTGGGTTTTGTTCTCACTTTTTATACAATAGGTCTCTTAATATCTTTGTTGGTTTTTCTTAGGAATTCGTGACCTAGGCATTGATTTAATAAGTTGTTTGGAAAGACTTGGTGAGGAAAAATGGTGCCTTAAAGGAATCGATTTGTTCAATGCTTGAGGGCCTATACAAATCATGGATTTTAGTTGCATGTCAAGGCATTAGGAGGGGTGATTCGACTTCAAACCCAACATCAAGGCACTGGCGACATTCCTTTTATTGTCTCTTCTTTTTCCACTCAAAACAAAAATATCTCTCTTTGAAATTTGTTTTGTAATAGAGGAAATCTCCATTTACTTAACTTGGTCTATTTTTGCACTCTAGGCATGGAAATCAAATCAACGGTTTACATGTGTAAATATGAAAATACATGCTTAGAAGGGTAGGGAATGCATTGGAAAATATTTTACTTGCATATTCCATAGTTAGGTATTGTAGATTTTGCTCCAATGTAGTCTATTTGCTTGCTACTATATTTTTCCTAAATCTGATTTTGAAACCAGTAAGTTGTTGCTTTGCTGAGATACGATTTAAACTCATACCAATGACTTGATTACACTCATAACCTTCATATTTAAGCCCTAAAATTAATAGTAATTGAAATATAAACTTAAAACTAAGCTAGTAACCTTCAAATCAGCATTTAAGAATTCTATAGTGACAAATACTTCAATTTCTAGGAACACAATTAAACCCAACCATCCAAAAATCTCATTCTTGTCCATCTAAACCCCGAGACAACCATATACTTTGTTGACTATTCATTTGTAGGGTCACTAATTTAATCAAGTGTACCTTGTTATTTGATTCTAAATCCATTTAGTTTCTCTTCTTTGCTTAAAATCTCATTTTAAACCATTAACCTCAAATCCTTTAGCAATTCCTCAAAGGTGCCACATCTTCTCCTTCTTAATTGTCAAAGGCACCTTGTTCCTTGCAAATTGGTCTTGTGAGTACTGTGAAAACACTAGTTTCCACTGGAAAGTACCGAAAAAGATTGACTAGGACATGTCTCATGGTTAGTCTAGGTCTATGTTTGTGGATATGGGAAACCTAAAGAGAGAGGACCTTACCCACATGACACTTAGGGGTATTATTCTAAAGTTTCACCTTGTTAGTAGTCGATTAATCCTTGCAATCCTATGGCTGCTAAGTTGTGTGGAAACACCTCTGGATTATGTTAATGCAACTCAATTATAGGTGATTTGATTATAAGATAATTAATCATATTAACCATACTTGAAAACATCGTCAGAAAAACGTTGATTTCCCAAAAAGTCAAGACTTTTTTGGCCTATCGATCTTTTCGGCCAAAAAAATCAGACCTCATAGCTTAAAAAAAAAATCAAGTGATGACCCAAAAAATCATCAAGGAGGATGGGTGGCGGGATTTAACGACAATTTTGAATTTTTTTAGTCTTTTTCATAGTTTTAAAAACAGAGAAGTGTTGAAGGCCCAAAAAATGAATGCATTTAGAATTCTTACAAAAACTAGTTATAAACTATATAAAATTTTGGGGATTCTTTAATGGGGCTAGCTAAAGAACATTAAGTTTGTGTGGAGTGGGGACACAACTTTTTCTTAACCATGCCATTAATTTTCCCTCAAATATGATAACTTTGTTAATGAAAAAAATGAATTGTTATGATAATTTATGTAACATAAAAAAAATAATTAACATGTACTTAATGTTCATATATTTTAATGCTTTTTGAATTTTATTTTTTTTAACTAAAACAAATATTTTATTATTATTGATAAAGACTTTCACGAGCCTTCACCCAATTACATCTATTCCAAGATTTACAATTCCTTGTTTCCAAAACTTCTTGTTTCTAGATTATGGTATATGATGCATCAAAATAGGGCCTTCATTCAAACTTATCATTTCTAGAGGAAGATGACAACCTTGATTTGCTTTGAAATCTGCCATCTTATTCAATTCATGGAGAATGTGATAAGAGATAACAGAGACACAACCTATCAAGATAAAATGAAGCCTTTGCATAGTCACGTTCAAGCTGAGATTGTTGAACTTTGTAGCAAGTTTAAAATTTTTATTATAATTTCTGAATCTCCAAATATTTGAAGGTTGTTATGTCCAGCTTCCTTTACGAGTTGACAGGATTTTAGAAGAGAAAATATTTCTGCTTGATTATTTGTAAGTTGTCCTAATCCCCAACTCAAACTTGTTTCTATCCTTCCTCTCGGGTAGAAAATAAATCCCCTTGCGTCAGCTTTCCCCGGATTTCCTTTTGACGCTCCATTGAAGAAGATTGAGACTTTATTTTTCCTTTGCCACCATTCTGAAAATTATTTTTTCAAAAGTCTAATCTGCCAAAGTGGTTTAATAACAGGCCTACCAAAACCCAACTGAATTTTAACCACCTGCAGGGATCAAAGCCACTTATGCTCAACTTTGAATTTAATGGCCTCAATTTGAGTATTTCCCACAACTTCCAATAGCAAATCCTTAGCTTTTATTGCTACAATCTCTGGTTTCGTGGCTTTACTATTAAAAATCAAATAATTTCTTGCTAACCAGATTTTCCACCATAAAATTATTGGAATGGTTTGCCAAATTTTCCTGCATTCATGACTGGTTAAAATAATTCCCGAATACCTTGACTGTCAGTTTGCAAATAGACTAACAAGAAGAGTATTTGAAGGAGTTGAGACCGACAGCCCACTCAAGATATGCATCCATGCTTTCTGAGTTAAAACGCAACCAACAAAAATATGATCCGAAGTCTTTGCAGCTTGATAGCACAGATAACATCTAAAAGGTCCAAAATATCCTCTTCTTGACAGGTTTTCACTTGTTAGAGATTTCTGATGCATAAGAATCCAAGTAAAAAAATTAATTTTGGAATCCTGGGAGAATTCCAGACTGTTTTCCAAAATGATGCGTTGTGGGTTGAAACCATGGTTGTTTGAATTGCCTGAAAACCATGAACTGCTGAGAAATTTCCCGAAGTTCCCCATCCCCACACGTCCTTGCACGTAGAGTGTATTGGTTCCATTATTGCCAATTTATCCATCAACGAATTCTGTTGAGCAATAAGATGGGAATGCCCACGTTTTGGCAGAGCTGGGAGTGCCCATGCTGTCCAATTTCCATTTTTGTCCCAAGATGTAATATCAGTTAGTCTTAAAAAACCGTTGTTGACCAACCATAACTTGATCGCTCAAAGTGATGAATCTGTGTTTAATGGAGCATTGCCTTTCAATTTATCATCCCGCAATAGAGTTTTCCTGCCATTTCCTGGTATGCGGTAAAGATGTTGATTAAATAATTCTAATCCTCTTCTGCATAAATTCCATGTTATAGAACTTGTAGGGGTGTTTGTCATCTGTAAATTTCTTAGAGTTCCTCCTTTAAGATATTTTTTCCAAAAATTTGACTAACCAGGTGTTTGTCTAACACCGCAAGATTATCCAATCCCGGGTCTCTAATTTGCAATCCACCTTGTAGAACAGATCTTTTAACAATATCCCATTTAACCAAATGCATGCAACTCTGATTTCCTTTTCTACCTCTCCAGAGGAAGTCTTTGATCAGCTTGGATATCTGATCCATAATCACTTTTGGAGCTAGAAGAAGAGAGGATTGGTAAATTGGGAGCGCTGAGAGAATTGAATTAATCAATATAAGCTTCATTGGCTTCATGAGCCATTGACCACTCCATGAGGCAATCTTTTCTCTTATCTTGCTAATAATTTCCAACCAAAGAGAATGATTGTTTAGTCCCAGGGTTAATGGAAGACCCAAATATTTAACCTTGTCCCAAGTGTCATATCCATCAAAGCCTAAAATTTGTGATATGTTTACAATTGTTAAATGATATACATTCCATCCATACACAATGCTCTTTTGGTTGTTAATAAGAGCCCCTAAAATACTACAAGAGTGTTGCATAATTTCTTTAAAAACTCTTGCCATCCTTAGCGAAGCCCCTCTCAAAAGCAACGTATCATCCACAAAGAGAGCATGGTTGATGGATTCTACTCCACTTGTTGACTTGATGCCAAAAATAATCCCATCATTTTTTCCTGTAGTTAACTTTCTACTCAAAGTATCAGCCATTAGAATATACAAAAACGACGAAAGCGGATAGCCCTGTCGAAGACCCCTGGTTGCTTGAAAGAAGTTTGTTGGTCTGTCATTTACTAATGGTGTTATCCAAGGTTTATCAGTACAAGATTCTATCAATTTTATAAATTCAGAGCTGAATCCAAATGAATGAAGAACTTTGTAAAGAAATGATAGCTTTATCCTGTCAAAAGCATTTGCCATATCAAGTTTTAATAGCATGCACTTCTCCCTTCTTTGAAAGTTGGAATGCATGGCTTCCTGAACTTGAATTACAATGTCCAGAATGTGTCTCCCTTTTACAAACCCACCTTGAAGAGGTGAGATCAGCTTCCCAAGCAGAGGTTTGAGTTTGTTAGCTAAGAGTTTAGAGAATATTTTATAAGATGCATTACAAAGTGAAATAGGTCTGAATTGATCAAAAGTAGTTGGATTAACTTCTTTAGGAATTAATGCAAGGAAGATGGAATTGGTACATCCACCAATTTTGGATTTTAACTGAAATGCTTTGATCATCCCGAGTAATATTTCCTGATTACTGTCCAACAAACTCCATAAAAATGAAAAGAGAATCCGTCTGGGCCTGAGGCTTTATCCGGTTCCATAGACCATATAACATCAATGATCTCTTCCTCCGTAAAAGGCTTCATTAACTCAACATTTTCCTCCTCACTCACCAAACAAGGATTGTTGGACAAAATTTCTGAGGTTAATTCTGATTCAATAGAGCCATCCTCTCTATACATGCTCTGAAAATGTGCTTCAGCTGCTTGTTTAATTTGAGAAATGCCTTTAAAACTTTCACCAGTGAAAGAGGAGATTTCTGATATATGATTATTGGAGAGTCTAGCTCTATACTATTTGTGGAAAAAAGAGGTATTTCGATCTCCCGATTTCAACCAAGTACTACGAGACTTCAATCTCAAGTATTCTTCTTCTTGCCTAAATGCTCGAAAGGAATTAAACTGTGTTTTTTGCTCTTTTTCCAGCATGGCAGAGGTTATTTATGTTCCTTCCATTTCCAATTGAATCTCCTCCAATTTTGCCAGAGCCTCTTCTCTATTGTTGATTGGATTTTTAAGAGAATGCTTTACCCATTTCTTTAACGTTGATTTTGTATTTTTTAATTTTCTCTCCCACACATAATTCGGTGATCCAGTGACTGGGGGGATACTCCACGCCTTGGTTATTATGTTCAAAAAACCATCTCATTCTATCCAAAGAGGACTGAACTGAAAGGGTATGTGGTCGAGGTATTCTTCATCATCTAACTGCAACATTATTGGTTTATGGTCTGAAGTAAGTTTAGGCAGGATACTCGAGGAAATAATCCTTTTTTCCATAAAAATAGCTCTGAACCAGGAATCGATCTAGCTTGGCTGAGATATTTGCTGCTCCTGTTCGGTTATTAGTCTAGTTGTATTTGTCTTTTTTTGGTTTAAAATCCAACAGATCCCATAATAAAATGAGATTCTCCATCGATTTGTGCATGGGATCTCTCCCGCAAATTCCTCCTTTTTTCTCTTTTGGATCCAATGTGATGTTTAAATCACCAGCCACAATAATATTTGAGAGAGCATTTGCTACAAGAAAATCTCCCAGAGAATTCTAGCATTCTCTTTTTTCTTGGAAATTTACAGGTACGTATAAATTAAAAATAACCAGGGATATCTTACCTGGAATGTGCCGGAGCTCAGTAAATATCCAGTGCTGCATTTCATGTGAATTTTCCAATGAGAAAAGATCTTCATCCCACATGGTTGCAAGTCCACCAGATGAACCTCGTGCACTCATAACATTCCTTGCATTCTTTTTCCAATTATTTTTGCTTAAGGATAGAAGATTGTCCTCTTCTATTTTTGTCTCTTGGAGTAGAAGAACATCGGGATAAGCCATTCTTAAGAGGTCTTTAACAACTTGTTGCAGCTGCAACAATTTCCCAAAATTCTAAAAATTTCGGGACCCTCCTTTTTATCTTGTTTTGCTTAGCTTGTTTGGGTTTGCTTGATTTTGCTGATGATTGTTCAAGGAATATCTTTATGCCAATGTTGTTAATGTTGTTTTATGGCTTACATTGATTTCTTACCCCGCCGTCGGAAGTTGTCGAGACTATGAATCGGAAATGCAGTTAACTACGCGCCCGTCGTTGCGGAGATGCAGTTGAATGACGATCCGATCCAAGGTGTACTTGCCTCCGATGCACTTTATTTTATTTTCTTATTATCGGCGGCCTTATTGGAATACCGTCGGAACTCTTTGTCTCTATAGCTTCCGCCTTTGTGGATGACATATTGCGAACACCGTGATGGTTGTGTTGACCTCTTCCGATTCCCGCCAGTTTGATTCGCAGGTCCTTAGTCTTTTTAACTTTCGTCATTGCGGCTCTAGAAGGGACTATTCTTTTGATTTAGTTTGATTTATGTTTGCCACTTGGCCGATCTTTTTCGCTTAAGTCATGTTTGTTTTACCTCCGATTTTGACTAGTCTGTGAAACTCATTGTCTTTACGGTTTCCGTTGTTGCAGCGCTTCAACCAACTATTGGTCCGAGGTTTTAGTCTAGTCAAGCTCCAATGCAAAGTTATTGTTTTTATGTCTCTTGCCGATGCTTCGCTTGGCACTGTGGATCTCGTAGTTGTTTCATCGTCCGCCGTTATGGAGATGAAACTGACTTGATCGTTGATCCCTTAGTCACTTTTCCGCTCGATGGTCATGTTTTTCCTGCCGATTGTTTGTTTTACTGGGATGTATATATTGGGGGTTGGGGTTTATTTTTCTATTATTATTCCTGCGAACCCGTGCCTGCGCTGTCGTTGTAGTTGCGGATGGGACATTATACTCGCTGTCGGTAGCTCATTCCTAGGTGGCGCCACGGTGGAAGTTTACGGATTCTTCTTGTCAGTTGCACAACGCCTTGCCAGGTAGGCCATTATTCTCGTTTCTACCTCTTCCTTTCGAATTGTTGAACTAGGGTTGTCGTCTTTGGTTAGTTTCCACCTCCGTAGTTTTATGAACACCTAAGTTTACGGTATTCTTTAGCATATATCTAGTTCATCCCGGCAGTAGGGCTGTTCAGTGGGGGGTTTTTGTTTTCTGAATGATTAATTTTGGTGCCGTTATGAGTTTGCGAACCTCCCTCGGCTGTTTGGGAAACTGGTGCAGACGAGCGTTATGCTGTCTGCACCAGTTCCCTCCAGTTTGTGTATGGTCGTCTGGGGAGGGTGGTTCCCTGTTCGTTTGCAGAGGAAGGCATTTTTCTTGTTTTATTTCGAAGTGCCGAAAGGTTTTGGTTTTCCAGTTTTGGGTCGCTCGCGTTTCTTTTGGTCTAGGGTCGCAGTTTTGAAGTGCACCTTGTTTCGAATGAGATTGGGAATATGATGATTTATGTTGGAATCGTAGCACCGAGGGTGTAGTTTTGAGACTGTTTTCCTTGATGGGGGGGGGGGGGGGGGATTTCTTCATTTTAGTGAAGCCATGATGTTATGAGTCGATTACGCCAATTTTTAATCGTAGGCAGGATTTAGTTTTTTTTTGTAGATTTGTTTTTGTGTAGGAACACTTGGTAGTTAAATTTTGTTTCTGTATTTTTTGTAGATTCAATCATGACTAGCATGACCGAGGTAAATGCTCATGTAGTTTTTGTCTCCATTATTTGAATATTATTTGGAAATGGCTCAACAGGACCTAAAACATTTTTGTGTATGAGAGGGAAATCTTTCCGAATACGAGATGTCTAAAAGGCAGAAAAAGAAAGCCCCTATAGTGGAAGGGGAACCCGATGCCGAAATTGTCACCAAGGTTGAATATACTTACGAAGACACAAGATGCATCACAGGTGTGGAACCTGAATATAAGTGGGGGGGAATCTACATACTGATAACACATCGGGAGGTACCTGACACTGGTTTTGAGGAAGAAACTATATATGAAAATATAGAAATATTTGCTTTGATGAGGGTTGCTACCAGACCTGCCCAGGGCAGATGTAACTACCATGATTTTGGCCAACGTTGACAAACATGGTTATGTTGCTTATAACCCTGGTCTACTTGACTGAAGACTGGATAAAGAAAATTAATCTGGACTTAGTTGAGACATTGAAAAGAATGCTAGTACCTGGCAAGAGTTTTAGAACTAGACCATCAGGGGAATACGACACAGCCACCTTAAGGACCCCTTATAGGTTCATTACCTTGATGCTGAACAGGATCTTCGGGAGAGACCATGGTAAAAGTTTTAAGTTGGGGTGGGTTCCTATCATCTTCTATGTTGCAACCCAAGGGACTGTGTTCAACTGAGCGAACATTGTATCAAACAGTCTCTCGGCTTGCATTGATTCAGCCTTGGGAGGAGTGTCCCAAAAAAAATCAGAGTTTTACATGAGCTTCATACTAATTGATTGCATACTGTGCAACCAACCATTCCCAAATCGAGGTGTATTTGGGACTGAGATAGAACACCAGTTTACTCAGCCTACAAGCCACTGTGGGAACATAAGTACCACAACCACTATAGAGAAGTGTGTGAACACTTCATTATGCCATTATATACACTAATTTTCTTAAAAGAATGCAATTGCATGTCTGAAGAAGCATTGCAGGTCATTGAAGAATATGCTGATTACTATTTAACGGAGGATGGACTGTATATTAGAATATATCGCTACTCCAAAGCACCTTCACTGCTTCCAAAATATGCCACTGATTATGTGGTACACAAGGAGGTAGTCAGGCAGGTCTTCTTGGATGGCATAGGGAGTTTTTTATTTGAACACAAGAAGGCAACTTATCCTCCCTTAACATTCAGGTTGGGAAGTTATAAGTTCTCAAGAGTTAAGAAAGCTGATGAGTTTGTAGAAGAACTAGAGAAATTTCATTTTGGGGAAATAAACTTTCATAGGAATGATTCCCAGAATAAAGTGGCAGAACACTATAAGGAAACAAATGTACATTTTGAGTATACAAGCCACTGGGATAAATACGAATCAATTTTTCAGAATGCAGAAAACATAACTGCATTAAAAAGAAGGTTCGAAAAGAATATCACTACCAAAGGTGGGAAAGGACAAGATGAGCAAAAGAAATCACAGGAAGAGGAGGCTAGGAAGAGAGACGAAGATGCTAGGAGACTAGCACAGGAGGTCGAAAGTTGGCTTAGAAGTGAGGAGGAAGAAAAGAGGAAAGCTGAACAAGAAGTAGCTAGAAGTGCAGAAGAAGCTGCCAAGAGTGAAGAAGAAGAAAGGAAAAGGAAAATGGATGAGGAACTCAGGAAGTAGGAAGCAGAAAGATTAAAACTGACAGGGTCCATGACAGAGCAACAAGCTTCCGATCCTATAGACATTCAGGTTCAGGATCCGGGTAATCCTGATTTTCAAGACCCTAAGGTAGCTGCTAGCAACACATTAGGACAGGTTGTTGTTCCTGGCCTAAGATTGATCCCTTTCGAACAAAAGAAAGGGGAAGAGGTTCCAGACTTCAACACTATTTTTTACGACAAGGAAACGAAAAGGATTGTGAAGAGGACCGAGAGGAAAGTTGAGACTGGGGGTAGTCGAGGAAAATGATAAATGATACAATCATGGTGCATGGAACCGAAAAGGACCCAAGATTCACTATCCGAGCTGGAGCAGCATTGATCCATGCTTCTAAGGACAATGTGGATTGGATAATGACTGACCTTGAACAGTCGAGGAAATCTGCTGCCCAACTAAAGGATACGCTACGAAGGGAGAGAGAGGAAAGAAATACATTGAAAAGGAAGTTTGAAGACATGCAACATGAAATAAAGTCTTCAAAAGTAGAACTCTAGTTCCTCCAAGTAGAGAAGAGATCTCTGGAGGTTGCCCAGGAAAGTCTAGAAAAATTGCAGCAGGAATGTCAGGGGCTAAGGACAGAAAAGGATGGGTTAAAAACGGTATGTGAAAGTATTCATATAGAAAAGGATCAACTGCTAAGTAAGACAGGGGAGCTGGAGTTACAGAAAGCTACCTTGGAGGAGTCAGAGAGGCAATCTCAGGTGCAAACAACAGAGCTTAAAGAACAAGTTACTTCATTAGCTGCAGCTTTAGAAGAAGCCAGGGAACAACAAACCAACCTTCAGCCTTTCAAGGAGCATGTTTTAGCACAAAGGAGCAAGATGCACAAGCTGCAAGTATCCATAGAAGAAGAGAGGTGCAAGGTTTTGCAGGTAGACAATAGACTAGAAGAAAATTTTGGAAACTTCTTCATATTTTGTGGACAGATCGCAGGACATTTTAGAAGTCTTGACAGGAAGAATAGCAAGATTAGAGGCTAATGAGGAGATCTCTACAGACCTTCCGGCAAAATATCAACAAGGTCTGAGACAAGACTATGACTTATTAGAGTTTTCCATAAACATAGCCGAAGAATTTAAGAAGGCTGTAAAGAAGACAAAGGGGGCTTGTACAGAGTTCTGTAGGAGACTATTGATCACGTACAACCGTTGTCAGGTTGCTGCTGAGCAAAGAATGGACACATTTCCAGACCACAACCTGTTTTTAGAGATGTTGCATAGTAGATATCAAGAAGATGAACAAATAATTCAGCACATCAAGGCCCTAGACGAACAGATCCTAAGAAATGAGGTAGCTCATTCAGCGGTCAGTGTACAGTTGCTAGAGGATTAACCTACGCCTGAGCTCAGTTAGGATCAAAGTAATAAGAAATCAGGCCGCTAAATTTGAAATCAATATTCGTTTTCTAGAACCTTCTAAGTTCGAAAACATTGCCTCAGAAGCTTTAGCATGGAAGAAGTTCTTGAACAATCAAGCGGGGCCCTCCACCTAAGTGCTTTATTTGTTTGTTTTTATTGTAATATATTGTAAATTATATAAGCACTTAATGTGAGAAAATTGTGGGAGGTGAAGTGTTGGGGAAGCCCAAGAGTCATTTGTGGGCAGCCCAACAGTTTTTTGCTTTTATATAAATATAGAAGAATTAGATAGGAGAAGGGCTTTTTCCCAGTGGAGACTTGTGAACTTCTTGTTGTAAGAGGAACTATTTTGTTTTGCAATAATAAATTACAATTTTGCTTGTTGGAGAAAGTGCTGTGTGGAATGTTCAAATGCGATGAAATGAACAATGTTGAAGGGGAACTATTTCATTTTCAGCCGTGTTTCATTAACTGTGAGATCGTTCTAACTTTCTGAACCTATGTTCTTGTTTGAATGTTCTCTGGGTTATTGTGTGATAAGTTCCATTATCAGTAATGAATGTTCTAACAGATGACGAGCTATATTGTTGTGCATATCTTTATTCATGTTTATGTGTTTTGATTCTAAGAACAACTGTTTGTGATTTATCTTAACATATTAGCAGTAATACATTAATCATTAATTGATAATCTTGCTCCCTAGGGACAACTTAGTTAATATTGTTTTTAGTTGTGAGTGATTTAGATGCGAGAGAGTCTAAAACGAGAGGTAATAACATGTGCATCAAATTATGACTACTCCTCGTATTCTTTATCAATCTGCATCTTAGATAGGCACTTGCATATCATACTTAAAGTCAAAAAATACAAAAATATACACTATGGACCGGGCCGCAACTGGTAAAACCCTTTGTTTTTGTTACTTGACCTACGGTAGCTGGACCGCAAACCGGATGGATTCCCCATACTAAACAGTCACGGGCTAGTTGGGAACGTTGAGTGGGGAGAATCCTTTGTTGTTGCTGCCTGCGAATTTCCAGGCCTCAACATTTTTAAATTCACAACACTTCACATTCTTCAACAAATATCAAGTATTTTAATTTTTTTCTATTATGGTTTATGGCTTTTGGATGCACACAAACTAATTGTAAATAAGAAATAAAAAAAAGCATTGCCAACACCTAAATGTTTTAGGAGCAACAACTATTTATTCAATCTCCCAGATCCCACAAGTCCATAAGTATCGAGAATAGGGTTTGGTGTACAAGGTTTGGGTGACCAACATTATTAATGTCACCAAGGTGCAAATATGAACTGGGATGGACAAACTTAAGCCAACAAAAATTTATAAGGTGTTATGGATGCCCCCATTCCCCATCACTTTGTGGAATCCATGGTCCCTTGTACTCTTTTAGTTTCCTTTTCCAATCCAGTTGTTTATTTAATCATTAGTAACAACATTCAAAGATAACAATGATGTCAATAATAACATTAACATTAATAATAGTGCCAAAGTCCAAAGTCACATTATAAAACAATAATGATAAATCCTCAATCACATTAATAATGCAAAGAAGCATAAGTCCATAATGCAAAAGAACATAAGTTACATGAAGGATGATAAGTTTGGGGCTTAACAACTGGGGTATTACATCCCCCTCCCCCTTAAGAAATGCATCGTCCTCGATGCATATTACATACATGCCATAAAATTTCGAAATAGATGATGTTATTCTTTCCTCTTGGCATCCTCCATCTCCCAAGTCCAATCCTGAAGATGTAATGAGTCCATTGGACCTTTACTTAATTGATTTCTCGATTCTGAAGTAGCTTGACCTTTCTTCCCAAAATGGAAACAAGTTCTACCAAAAAATACCCTTCTTGTTCCACCTGGATCTTAATCCATTCAATCACATGATTAGTACCATGTTCATACTTGTATATATATCAATAAAGAAAATAAAAGCACTCTAATTACCTGGATCACATTCCAATCAATTACATGGTTAGAATCAGGTATATACTTTTTCAATAAAGACACATGAAACACATTATGTACTCTAATACAAGCATATAGAACTAGCTCATAAGAAACAAGTCCTATCTTAGATAAGACATCAATAGGTCCACAGTGTCTGGAATCTAGATTGGAGCAACTTCCCAAGTTTAAGGAACTATTCTTGGGTCTAACTTTCAAAAACACATGATCTCCAACTTGAAAATGTCTTGCGGTCCTATTCTAATCTACATAGATTTTAATCCTGTCTTGAGCTTCCTTTATACTTTTTTTATCTTAACCATTTGATCCTCCATATCCTTTAATAATTATGGGCCAACAATGACTCTTCCTGTTGGGTTATCCCAACTGATGAGAGTATTTCACTTCCTTCCATACATGGACTCGAAAGGATTCATCTTCAAGGAGGAATTGATATCCATTATTATAATAACATTACACCAAGTCTAAATAATATTCCCATTTAGATGGTCAATCCATCACATACATTCTTAACATATATTCAATCACTTAGTTAACTCTTTATGTCTGTCCATCTATCTGAGGCTGGTATGATGTACTCATGTTTAGACTTCTGCTAAATCCCTCGTACAATCATTTCCAAAGTTAGAAGTAAATTTTGAAGATATGTCTGATATTATATCCTTCAAAATACCATGGAATCTTGATACTTCTTTTATGTAAATATATGTAATGTTAGTTTCTTTCTGAGTTGTCTTTACTTGAATGAAGTCTAATGCCTTAGTCAACTTATCTACCACAACCATGATAACATCATTTTTCAATATCTTCTTAGGAAAATTAATGATGAAATCCATCGTCACTACATCTAAAGTTAAAGTTGATGTCGATGCTCAACTTTAATTTTTTGACATCCCATGCACCTAGTTATATGTTTAGCAACATCATTCTTCATCCTTGACCAATAGTATTGTTTTCTTACAGGTGCTATTGTTTTTTATAATCTGAATGTTCGGTCAACATAAGGAACATCATGCATTTCCATCATAACTATCTTCCTTATATCTCCAACATTAGGCACATAAACTCTATCTCTATGCATGAGGATCCCATTTTCTTCAAACTTATACTTATCAAATTTCTATTGTTGCAATCCTTCTTATACCCGATGATAAAGTCCATCTGTAACACTGGCCTCAATGATCTTATCCTCTAAATTTGATTTTCTAGTGTTTATATCCGCTAGATGCATCATGTGCATATTCCTACTAAGCGCGTCAGCTAATTTATTTTCCTTACCTTTGATATGCTTGATATTAAAGTCATATTCACATAATAACTCCATCCACCTCCTCTATATTGCATTCAAATTAGGATTCTAAAACAAGTATTTTAATCCATCATGATCAGTTCTCAACTCAAACTTTTTACCCATCAGATAATTTCTCCACATATTCAAAGCGTGGACGGTAGTTGAAAGCTCTAAGTCATGTGTGGCATAGTTTTTCTCATGTTCCTTCAACTTTATAGATTCATAATTGTTCATGTGTCCATCCTGCATCAATACTCCACCAACTCCTTGCTTACATGCATCCATGCACACAACAAATTTTCCTTCGGGATATGCAATCTTTAGAACATGTGCACTAGTAAGCATCTCCTTAAGTCTTTGAAAACTATATTCACCGTTAGGATTCCAGTCAAACTTTACACCCTTCTTCTGCAAAGGTGTGATAGGATGAGATAACTTTGAGAATTCTTCGATGAACCTTCGGTAGTACCTAGATAATCCCATGAAAGATCTTACCTCTGATACATTCTTAGGTGGTGGTCATTCCCTAATGGCTCTTATCTTTCCAGGATCTACTGAAACACCTTCTCCAGATATGATAGGCCTTAGTTAGTGGATTCTTCCTTGATAGAAAGAACACTTGCTTAATTTGACATACAATTGATGTTCTCTAAGAACTTGCATTACTAACCTTAGATGTTCTTCATGTTCTTCTTATGTCTTGGAATAGACAAGGATTTCATCTAAGAATACAATAAAAACCTTATGTAAGTATTTCTTGAAGACTCCATTCATTAAACACATGAATACTACTAATGCATTTGTTAAACCAAAAGGTACCACTATGAACTCATAATATATTCATTCTTAGTTCCAATTTGGTGGTATCCTGACCTCAAATCTATCTTTGAAAATACATTGGATCCTCTCAAATTATCAAGCAAGTCATAAATTCTTGGTAAGGGGTACTTTTTTTAATCGTTTCTTTGTTCAACTGCCTATAATCTATGCAGAGCCTTAGAGTACCATCCTTTTTCTTCACAAATAACATAGGGGCTCCCCAAGGTGAAACATTGGGTCTTATGTAACCTTTCTTTAGTAGATCTTCTAACTGCATATGTAATTCCTTTAACTCTAGAGTACTCATTCTATAAGGTGCTTTAGATGAAGGTATTGTTCCTAGCACCAAGTCAATAGAAAAATCAATGTCCCTCTTATGAGGCATTCTTGGCGATTCTTGGAATATATATGCAAACTCTTGTAGTATTAGATAATCATGTAGTTATGGCTCTTTTCCTTCCTTTGACTCTTTCACATGAATTGCATATAGCTGGCACCACTTTCTGATACATTTCTTCAATTGTAGAGACAAGACCTGCATCAGGGATATGGGTCTAGCTATACCTTCAACTGTTACTTGATTTCCTTCTTCATTGAAACAAGTATAAGTTTTATTATGACAATCCAGTATGGCATGGTGTGATCCAACCAATCCATGCCAATCAATACATCATATGACCCCAAGGGTATGATGTTTAATTCTGCAAAGGTTTTCACTCCATTCATTTCTAAAGGACGCATCTTTACAAATTCTGTGATTTTCCCCTTGGCTCATGTAGCTAACTTTACTACACTTGTTATTTCAAGTTTAATTTTCTTCAAATGATATTTCTAAACTAGATCAAGTGCAATGTAACTATTTCTAGTTCCAGAATCATTTAAAATAGCTATGGTTTTATTATCAATATTGCCTTCTACCTCAATCATTCAGGATTAGTGTTAATATTTCCTCCCATCCAAGGTTGCATAGATCCTCTGAACTTCTTCCACCTACATCTCCAACAATTGAATCCTCTTGAATGTTGTGAAGGTTATTATTACTATGTGGGCACTCATTGGAAAAGTGATTTTCCTTGTATATCCAACATTCCACAGGTGGTATTTTTCATAAAGGATCTTCCCTTGGTTTCCCTTGTTGATAATAATTACCGTTTTTTTAATTTTGAAGGCTGTAAACCTTTCTTTCTCTTCTCATGTTTTCTCTTCTTCATATCCTTCCAATTATTTTGATATGGGGCCTTGCTCTTATTCTTTTTATATGATTTTTTTTCCTTCCAAATTGAATCCTTAAGGTTGGTTGGTCTATCATACTAGATTTTATCCCTATAAGATTCAGTAAGACCACTTAGGTTTTAGGATTAATTAATGAATTCTCTCTAGACCACCATAGTCTATTTGTCTTTTCCTATCCTAGGAGGTTCTTTCCGCTTCACTAGCTCCATGGGGGGCTCATATGGGGCCCACCAAAAAATTGATGTGCCTGTCTTCATGCGTTTAGGATCTCCAAAGACCAATCCCTATAATTTAGGAAACTACTCTGAGTGCCACTAGCAGTTGACCCTAGTCGGTGTTCAGTTATGTTCATTTATGCTCTGATTCCCATTAGTTACTTCATCTTCAGTTAGTCTAGTGCCATTTTACATGATTTAAGGGAGGTTGGGTGCATTTTCTCACCTACCTAGGTCAAATAACTAATTGTGAAATGATTCAGTTACCCGAAGTTGCATTAGTGAGTTCTAATGGTGATTTTCCCACATTGATTTAGCACCAGATTTAGTACAAGTTGGTGAATTCGAATCCTACCTAAGGAATTCAAATTATTCCTATTGTAACACCATGATATTATGGAGAGGTTAATGATAATTCATGTAATGTTATGCGGACCAAATTTTGACTCATATGTGTGAAATTTTCCATGAATGTTTTGATCAGTTTACACTGACTTGTTTCTCTCTTCTGCAACCTTCTTTTCACATCGAATTCATTCAAGACTGGGGATCTTAAGATTCACTAAATTAAGCATGGTATCAGAGTGGGTATTCAGACCAGCTTCAAACCTTGGAAAATTCCATTGATGCACCAGAAACAATTGGGTTCCACATAAATCCTGGTATTCTTTCCTTGCTCCCTTTGGATTATGTCCAGAGAAGTTTATCCTGGTGTGATGCACCCAGAGAAAGTGGATAGTGTTTGGATTGGTTTGATTCCAAATTTAAGTGTTTTCTAGTGTTTTTGCAGGTACATTCAATATATTCTGAAAAATTAGATTTGTCTTGAAGATGTAAGATGGAGAATCCATCAGCTTTGACACCTAGAATCGTCACACCCTTCAAGTATCTTGATTGGAGGGATGATATGCAGATAGTATTGTGCAATAAGGGTATGTACAAGGTCACCATGGATAGAGAGGTCAAACCCAAGAAACCTCTTGAGAAGTCGAATCATTTGAACAAGTTGGATGAAGCATTTGACTTCATGTGCATCCACATTTCCATGGAGTTACTCTTCCATCTTGATGGTCTGAAAAATCCAAAAAAAGTATGGGATAAGCTCTAATCCTTGTTTGGAAAGCAGGATGAGATGAGGGGACATATTCTAGAGAATGAGATGACAGCACTACAACCCAATAATTTCAAAACTATACAACAAATATTCTCAAAATTCAAATCCCTTGTCATGCAACGCAAGCGGTGTGGGATTGACAGGAAGGATGTGCATTTGGTGCTCTCAATTCTAAGAAAAATTGGCCCATAATTCTTGGTGTTCATATCTACCTTTCAGTTTGGAAACTCATAATTGGAAAATTCCATCCCTTGATTCCTTCACGGGATCTCTAATCCATGAACAAGATAAGTCGCTACAGATGGGAGCTCTCAAAGCCTCAAAGAATCAAGCTCTCTTGTTTGGGGAGACTAAGAATGCGCCAGTAAAGGGGAAGAAGAAAGGAAAAGAGAAGAAGAACATTGATTTGAAGCCTAAGGATAAGAATAAGCCTTCAAAAGGAGCCTCGGGTTCCAAGAAGTACAAGCATAAGAAGTTTGGTAAGGCGAAGTGCTCTTACTGCAAGAGAGGAAATCATCTGTAATACCCCAGTTTTAACCCCAAGGTATTGTACATGATGTATATATTCCACTTTGAATCATGGCACGAAGCTCAAGGCAAAGGCCCTGCCATTGGTTTGGTGTTTGTGTATAGGTGATCAAGGTTGATCCCTATGGTTATTATGTTGATCATGCACATCATGTTTTTGAATATCATGTAACAACGCATAAGTTAATAAATACCACAACTAGCTATGGAACTACAACGTGAAAGAGATGGGGCATGATTTCACAGAGGAATAGGGAGGGGGTTAAACCAGCAGATTCTAGGTGAGTGATTACAGGTTCAATCCTCACAAAACCCAGTTTAATCAACATAAAAACTTTCACTGAGTTGTTTTCCAAGTCGCCCAGCAAACATGAGATGGAATGAATCCTTTTGGATAGAAATTTTGTGCCTACTAGCTGATATTAAACAAATTGCTAGTTAGACAGTGAAATCAAGTAGCAACTATTGGATCTAGATCAACAATGGACCTCAAATAAACTAAAGCAGATTTGATAAAGTATCTTTCCCACCAAAGTTTTCTTTGTCCATGCTAATTCACACAATGAAATCATTGTGTGTCGTCGATTTGTTTGATGGTCAATCCTAGCCGTAGATCTGTTCAAAAGTTACCCATTGTTTAACCCATTTACCCTGGTTCATCCTTGTGCCCACTCATTCAATTTTCTTGCAGGAAATTGGTTGAGGCAGTTAATGTCTTGGGCAGAGCAAGGCATGGCAGTCGATTTTGTGACTGAACAAGCCTGCAGTCTGCAGAGGTTGTGTTCTTAATTCTGAAGCAAGTAAAACCAGAAAATGTGTGCCCAGTCTTCATCTGAACATTGTGGTCATTCCATCCCATTCTACCACTCGAGGGGATCGATTTTGCATTATGGTTCTCTCTCCTGAGTCACAAAGAAGGCTTTATTCATGATTGTGTAGTGTGGTTCACTGTTCGTAGTTGTTCAGTCCGTCTACCTTGTGTTACAGAGTGATATACAAACCTGTTTCTCTATTTTACAGAGTGGTGGTTTGTTTTACTGTTAAATCCTGTGTTGTTGTGTTTTCCCTGTGGTTTTTTGTGATTTGCACCCCAGTTTGCATTGGAACTGTATGCAAGAATGAGGAGTGGAAGAGAAGAGGAATGGGCTTGATAAACCTGGTGTAGAGAGGAACCTCATAAAAAGGTAAGAGTGGCTGGTAAATATTCACTGCATGCCCTGAAGAGCACTGGAAGGGAAGGCACATCCCAAGGGATTGTAGAGCAGAGAAGGGGATGCTTCCTTGTGTTGGGTATGTAGGTAATGTGGATCCCAAGCTAGATAGACTTTTTGGAGGTGTCCCTAGCTCTTGAATGAGCCATTAGCTTAGTCATTCTACCTTTCCATTGTCTTAGGATTCTGATAAACTCAATTGGATATTGGTTTGGTTGTGTCTTGTTGTGTTTTGGCCATGTGTATTCCTTTGCTGGACAGCCTGAGAAACCCACTATGAATGATGGCTTGGATGAGTGCTTGATAAACCAATATGTGGCTTGGTTGGTCCTTATTATGGAAGTTAGCTTAACTATGAACAATTTGATAAACCCAACTATATGTTGGCTTGGCTGAGTAAGCCTGATAAACCCAACATTGTTTGGATTGTAAGCCTGCAACCTTATAAAACCAACTGAGTGTTGGCTTGGTTGGACAGTCTGATAAACCCAACTAGAGGTTGGCTTGACTGTGTGTGATATGATCTAGCTATGTGTAAGTCTATTGTTCCCTGGTTCCTTGTGGAAATCATGCCCATATCATGTGTTAGCACTCAGAATGTACCCAGGTTGTAAAAGGTATACTCCAAGGTAACAACAAAACCACTTTAGGAAGAAACTGGTATTTTCTTCCAGAGAGGGATCTCTCAATAAAGATTTAACAAGACTAGATTTAAAATAACATTTAAAGATTTATGTATTTGGCTGAAACAATCACATAACCATTGGGCATGGAGTCATATACAATATAAAGATACCACAAAGACATATACATGATATTCATCAAAGGCAAGGTAATCATATCATCACAGTCATTCAAATTGATTCAGGTGGAACAGAAGAGACGAAGAAACAACCCATTAATACAGAGCATCAACAAGGATGAGTTCTATACCAACTTTAGCAGAAAAAATCATATAATATCTGAAATGATGACCAAAGCATAAACGCATGAATTCCAATCATCTAACGCTATTTTCCAAATACGAGGAATAAACAAAATGGAGTGTTACACAGGGGAAATACAATCACATAAAGAAAGAAGCACAGACTGTAATATCAACGACACATGAATCTCTGACAAAACTCTCATGCATTCACTTTGTCATTCCAAAAACAGATATGTTCTCCAAAATTATTCACCAACCGATGGGTTCCAACCCCCATCTCTTAAAAAAGATGCATATTTATACATAAAATGATCGGTGCTCCAACAAGAAGATCAATAACAGAATGATCGGCTTAATTTAGAGTTTGTAACTGAATTCCTAACCCCTAGGAAGTTTGTTACAACTCCAATCCTAATAGATCATAAAGTACAAATCAACTTGATAACAAACTTTCTCCCATCAGCTCCACGTCTTTGCCCCATCAGCTCCACGTCTTTGCCCCATCATCTCCACATCTTTTCCCCATCATCTCTTCAGTGCATGACACCTGTTTCTAGGGATGGAGAATATACTTTGTCTTTCCAAACCGCTCCACAACTTTCCACTGTTCTGAACTTGGGGTCTCACACTCCATGATTTCCCGAATTGCTACTTCGAGCTCCATATATGCTTCATAGGACTTTCTGGGCAGTCTGCTCCTGATGATGGCGAACTTTTGCAGAATCTCAAAATCTTCTGTGAGCATATCCACAATGGTCTTCCCCGTCAGGCTTTTCTCCAAATCATTAAATTTGGAGTGGTCCATGCGGAACTGAACAAGCAGGTTATGATAATGTTCCTGTGAGAACATCCACCCTTCTCCATCCCAGAAAGAAGGAAATCCGTCCTCGAATAGTTCTTTAAACTCCTGTTTAAAATTATTAACCTGCAGCAACAATCCTTCTGATTTATCTTGGACCGTTTTGATTAAGTGATGCTTATGGATGATTTTATTTTCCCACATCACTATTGATACTCTGTCCTTTATGCCCAATTCCTGCAACTTCTGATATGACAGTGAATTTAGAAAATTTAGGGTGTTCTGAGCCGTAACAAGGGGTCTTTTCTCCATATGTTCGTTTACCAGTTTTAATCTCTGGTGGGCCAGATTTATCATTATATTCAAATCATCAATAAAATTTAAATAGTGCCGGAACTTGGTAATCTCTATACACAAGGTATCCCAAATGATATGTTTTCCCCCCTGAAGAGGGCCCTTCCCAATGCATTTTTCTTTTAGCTCATTGAATTTCTTCTGTAATTGATTCCTGTCCTGCAGTATTTGTTTTTTGATTTCACTTACTTTGGCCAATTCAGCTTTCATCTTTTCATTCTCTGCTTTCAAATCTTTGATTGCTTCTTCTTTCAAACTCACCTGGGACATTGTCACCAACAAATCATCAGTAGAGAAATCATATAATGGCTTCTGGATATTTACAATAGACAGGTCTTCGCCGGTGGGAGTCTGGCTCATCAACTCTTCCATAATCTCCTTCTCTTCATTCTGATCTTTTTTCATCAAGGAGATTTGGGATAACAGTTCCTCCCTTTCGGCTTCCCACTTCTCTTTTTCTTCCTGTAGCTCTCCGGCTCTTCCTTTGTATTCCATCATCTCTTGATGGAATTTATCCTTCTCCTCTTGGAGAGCTAGTAACTTAGATGACTGAACATGTTCAGCACCTGGGATCTTCAGTTTCTTCTTCAGGACCTGGAGTGCATTATCCTTTTCCTCTAACAACCTCTTGACTGCCTGGGTACTGTCTGAACTAGCAATGTCTATTTGCAGCTTCCTAATCTGAACAACATTTGCTTTATTTTCCACTTTCTCATGTTTCAACTGAATTTCCAATTTGTCTATCAAAACTTGCAATTTATTGATCCTCACCATGGCTTGTAGTAAGTCTGAGTAGATGATATCGCTAGTCTGTTTGTGGAGTTGAATTTTATCCGGAGTGCTGATTTTGTCTAACCGGATCTCCATTTCAGACATCTTCTTGTCGCTTACCATAGCCATTTAAAAAGTATTCCTCTCAGCATCTCTAGCAGAGACCAGAGAGGTTTTCAAACTGTACAAACTTCTCACCTTCGGGAGCAAATTTCTCGTTTCCTCCATAGACTATTTTCTCTTCTCCATGTAGCTGGCTTTTAGGTCTTCCTTCGACTTAAACACGTGGCATAATTCCGAACTGTCTACATCACCCTCCGCATTTTTAAAAGATAATTGACTTACTTGCACCGCTTTCAGGGGAACTAGGGCACCCCTTTTGGAACCATCAGAAAACTCCTCATCTACAGTTTCGCCACTTTCAAGCAGCTTTGCCTTTTTATGGGGCCCTTCTTCGTCTACATCCATACTCTCAGTTTCAGACAAACTCCTCTTGACCACAATACCAGCACCTTCTATTATTTGGGCTGCTGTCTCTTCATCAAACTTTGACCTGTCAGTACACTGTAGCAAATTGGCCATTTCAGATAGCCCCTCAATAGCCTGATGCTTAAATGGTTTATTCTTGTTTGCCTGTTTTCTCAATGAGACCACATGGTGGGGGTCGTAATTCACATTTACATCTTTTATGAAATCCATATTGTCCAAAAACTTTTCTATAAATGCCAGGGCACCTTTACCTTTAAAAATGAAAGGGCCAATTTTAAGTGGAAATTTAATGTTCGAAGATTTTTTGAAAGCACCAAAGTGCTCTTCCTCAGACAGCAATCTCTGCCTCATGAACTCTAGTGCGAAAATCCTGGGGGTCAAGAAGGAGGGCAGCCTATAAGGCTAACCAGTAAACCCATATATTCTTAACACTGTGTAACCTCTGTACAGGAACCGGTCCCCCACCCGATCCTCGGGTGACGATTGCATTAGGCATCTCATCTCGTCCAGGACACGGGGCAGGTCCTCATCAAATAACATTTTGTACATTTCGGACATGATCGAATTAGCAAATTCGAACATGTTGATTTGCTTGGGCAAATCAGAAGAGCATAGAGTACTTAAGAATTTCAATTCAGTAACATTAGAGCATAGTAACATGTTAAGCAAGTATGTTTGAAACCTAAAGAACTGGACCTTGGGAAACTCAGTCAACTGAAGGTGGATCGCTTCGGCAAGGTATTCATCTAAATTGAGCACAGGGATTGACTGAGACTCAGGGCTTAAAGAATTTATTCTTAATAGGAAACCAAGGATGACATCACCTATATGACAATCGTCATCTAGACCGAACACTTGACAGACCAGAGACATTACCAATTGCACTTCAGCTCTAAAAATGTGCAAGGGGTAAGGCGAGAAAAGACCTTCAAGGGACTGACCTTCCTTCAGGATACTTGACAAGAATTGACAACGACTTTCACTTTCACAATTTTTGAAAAATTCAGCAAGGACAGATTCATTTACAGACTCACGATTTACAGGGTAATTTTCGGGCAGACTAAGGTTTTCTCTGACGACTGAAGCATCAATTTTACACAATATTTTGGACGTGGACCGACTCACAATAATCCTCTGAGAGGGAGAATAGTTCACCGCACACCACTCGGCAAATTCCTGGAAGTGGAGGGTTTGCTCAAGGGCAAAGAAATACAAAAAAGACTTGCATACATTCAGAACGTCATTCCCCTGTGAGTAATAAGACCACAGTTTCTCTTTACTGCCGGACACGCTCCCTATGGATAGGAAGGGGTCGCACATGCCCCTATGTCTGTCTACTAGAAATTCCTCTCTGTCAACCACGACCTGAACAGACACTCGACTTTCTCTCCCTTGGTCCATTATTTAATTTACAATGGTAATTGGACGAAAGAGTTACAGGGTTTAAGTCCTACCTGGCTTACTGTGGAGGCGTGTGCTCGGAGTGTGCCTGAACTGACAAATGGAAGTTGCCAAATCGCCAAAGTCCTTTTCACCGGGTCCAAAGAAAATAAAATAATCATTGGAGAGGTCAACCCTGCCTTTATAGGACCACACAATTCGCCACGTGGACAACATTTATTTTCCGCAACCACCACTTATTCCTAACTGCCGTGCACTTCTATTCTCCGGATTCATTCAAGGCCCTAGATCTGATCTCTCTTTAATTTTTGGCCTTTGGATCGTGTGCCACGTACCCCGTTCCGCCAAGCGCCTTGGTGATAAACGACGTGCCAGTCTCCATCTCAGAATGATCTCCCACCGTCGATGATATCGCCTTTTATGATGAGCCGTTGGATCGGGTGACATGTACCGAATTCCGCTGGGCTCCGTCACTTTAACCATCATTTAGCTTTGATCCCTAGAATCGTCCTCAGCCATTGATGTGATACGCCTTCAACTTTCCACCGTCGGATCATATGCCACGTAATAAATTCCGCTGGGAACTTCGGAATTATCCACCGCGCTAGTCCACTCTCCGGAAATCATAATAGCCGTTGATTTGATTCACTTTGATTTTCCACCGTTAGATCGATCACCGGATAACTCATTCCGCTGGGCGCTTTAGGTTTATCGGTCGTGCAGGTTTTGGTTCCGGAATCAATCTCAACCGTAGATGCGATTCGACTTCGCCTCTCCGCCATTGGATTGAGTAACATGTATCTGATTCCTCCGGATTGTGTCATTTTAACCAAGATGCAATTTCACGAAGCGGATTGGATATGGGCCGTGGATCTGCCCGAAACAACCTGATGGCCGCTGATCTGTGCGCCCGATAAACGCCCGGTCAAACCTTTATCTTCCTTGCATCTCTGAGGAGTGGAGAGAATATCAGCCATTGATTTTCTTCCTTCTTCCATCGCGGCTTAGGATCTTCGGTGACTTAATCGCATTTTGCCTATAACTTCATTTTCACGATATATCCTTTAACAAAAGTATCCAAATAACCATTATTTTTCTTTCTCCACCATGGTTTATTATCCTCTTTGATAAATAATGGTGTTAACATCGTGCTTGGCAGTGGTGTTCAGAGATTAAGGAACACACTGGTCTATGGTTGGGTGGAACATTTCAGCTACATAGCTAGTTGTAGGACAACACCATCATCCAAGATAAGTATTCTTTGTTATTCTTGTTTATACAATGCATTTGGTTATGGATGGCTATACTGGTTATGTAGAATGCTTATGAATATGATGAATTGATATGTTCATGTTGAATGCTTGTTGATGATTATGTAGAGGTTACTTGTGTATGTTTCCCTGCATTTTACTCCTATATATACCTTGTGTTTTTGCAATGCATTTTGCTTAATTCCTTGGAAGGTGGAATCCTGTTACAGAGTCAGAATGCTTATGACTTAGCATTTCTACCCCTTAAAATCCACCTGGGAAAGGTGAAAGGTAGAAAGCAGAAAAGAGCAGTTGAAACAAGGCAACATGATGGTTTTTCGATTCCCGAGTTCCGAGCGGAAGGCCGAATTCGAAAGTGCGAAAGGCGGAATAATGATTGAACCTTTCCGTCGAATGTTAAAGTTTTGATTCCCGAGTTCTGAGTGGAAGTGAGGAAGGTGGAATAATGATTGAACCTTTCTATCGAATGTTAAAGTTCTGATTCTCGAGTTCTAAGCGGAAGGCGGAAAGCGAAAGTGCGGAAGGTAGAATAATGATTGAACCTTTCCATCGAATGTTAAATTTCTGACTCCCGAGTCCCAAGGTCGAAAAGGCAGAAAGCAAAAGAGCGGAAGGGGGAAGGAGAAAGAGTGGTCAAGTATCTATGTTGCACATGGTGTTTCTGATTCCCAAACTCTGCAAGCAGAAGGAGGCAAGTGGAATTGCGGAGGGCAGAGTGCAGAAGAACAGTGTGGAAATGGTGTTTCTAGTCGCAGAAGGGATTTGTGAATGGCAGAAATACCATTGCAGTGCTTTCTAACCCTGAGATTGAGTGTGGAAGAGTGTGTTAACATCCATGCCCTATGTTTCGAAAGGAGAACAACGTTTCTTGAAACAAAAATTTTAATTATACGCATTTTGGGGTATGGAGACATCACAGATTGGTATCAGAGTTGCTGTTTGTAGCACTAGGGCCTAAATGGGCCAAGTTGAACAATTAACAGAGCTTATAATTATAACATTGGGCCTAGATGGACCAAGTGACAGTAAGTAAATGGGTTTTACTTTTGAAATTATTATGCAACTAACAAATGATGTTGTTAACACATTTTGCACAGTCATAGTGCAGATTGAAAAAAGTGGTTTTTTTGCTTAGCCATGAGAACCTACGACATGTATGATGTACGTAATCCCTATGAGCATGAGGAAGATGCTATGGGGGAAAAATTGAGTTAGAAACATTGATACATAGTCTAATGGGAGAATATTTCAGGATACTCCCCTAGATATTGCAGCCACCATGAGAAGCCTAATTAAAGATCAGGAAGAGCAACATCAGTTGAATGGAGCCATACTGCAGATTTTGACAGACATCCAAAGGAGGATGATCTCTGGGTGTCGTACAGAAAAACTAGAAGGTAGTAAGAGTAGCACCAGAAGGAGAAAGAGGTATTCTAGTGGGTCTTCTGACTCGGAAGGATCCATTGTGGGTTCGAGCTCTTCATCTCACAGAAAAAAGAGAAAGAGGCGCTACAGAAACAACTCACATGACGTGTTCAAAAAGGAAAGGCCTCCTACCTTTAACGGTGAGGTAAAGACTGGTCAAGGAGCCGAAGCTTGGCTTCTTAGGATGAAGAAATATCTCCAAGTCCAAGACTATTCAGGAAATATGAAGGATAGGGTTTCCATATTCAACCTGAATGGAAGAGCATCCATTTGGTGGGAGCACCTTAAGTAGGTAAAGAAGATTAATGACGGAAAAATTGTGTGGAAACAATTCAAAAAGTATTTCAAGAAAAAGTACCTCCTTGATAGGTACTATGATGAAAAGATCAAATAATTCCATGAGCTTAAATTCGGACAACAAACCATGGAATAATATGCCAACAAGTTCTTGGAACTTTTGAGGTATGTCAAGTACATCAAGGATGATAAGGTAAAAAACCAATATTTTCTGAGTGGGCTACCTCAGTCTTACAAAGGCCTAATTGAGTTTTATGAACCTGGAACTCTAGAAGAAGCAATAAGGAAAGCTAAGTAATGGTATGAGAAAAGAAAGGGAAAAAATTATTACCATAAGGCTTGGAAGGACAAGAGAAATGAGAAGTCTGACCAAAGAAAGATAGGTTTCAAACCTTCTAACTTCGGGAATCGGCAAAAGGAGCCATCCTAAGCTGTGAGTAAGCTAGCTAGAGCAATGGGAGAAAAGCCAAGAGATCCACAACAGAACAGAGAACCACTCGAATGTTGGAAATGTGGAGAACCCCACATGTGCAGCAATTGCCCAGTTGAGGATGGGTATGTAAGGAAAGCTCATAACATTCAAGAAGCTGAAATTGTGGGTCAAATTGCAAGGACTATCCCTAGGATTTATGCAACATTGGGGGACCTACAGGAAGATCATTAATCAATTGTGACTAAAGTTGTAGGTAAGATTGTTGAGCAATATGTTTCTATTTTAATTGACCCTGGATCTACTCACAGTTACATTACTCCTAAACTACTTGAGATTTATGCTTTTAAGAAGTTAAAGCATAGAAAATCATGGTTAGTTCAGCTAGCCACTGGGACTAAGAGAAAGGTTAGTGAAGTGGTATATAAATTTCCATTGGTTATGGGTGGATTGGTCACTTATGCAGATCTGAATGTTCTACCAATTGGTTCCTATGATAATCTCATTGGAATGGATTGGTTGGAAGGGCACAGAGTAAAGCTTGATTGTTACAATAAGACTTTTGAGTGCATAGATGAAGAAGGCAACTTAAAGGTTGTAAGAGGCATTCCAAAGGTGATTTCTGTTAGGCATATTTCATCAATGCAACTGAAGAAGTTCTATAGGAAAGGTTGCAGGGTGTATGCAGCTCATGTTTTGGATACAGCTGAGAATGAAACTCCTAGGTTGGAGGACTTTCATGTGTTGCAGGAATTCATGGATGTGTTTCCTGATGAGATTCCAAGGCTTCCTCCAAAGAGGGGCATTGAATTCACAATTGAACTTATGCTAGGAGCATCACCAGTGTCCAAGACACCCTACAGGACTGAGTACACCAGAAATGCTAGAGCTGAAAATGCAACTGCAACAGTTGTTGGAGAAGAATTATATCAGACCAAGTGTGTCTCCTTGGGGAGCACTAGTTCTGTTTGTGAAAAATAAATATGGTACACTCAGGTTGTGTATTGATTACAAGCAGCTGAACAAAGTCACTGTGAAGAATAAATACCCTTTGCCTAGGATTGATGACCTCTTTGATCAAATGAGAGGAGCAATGTTATTTTCTAATATTGACTTAAGGTCTGGTTACCATTAGGTAAGAATCAAGGATGAAGACATTCATAAGACAACCTTCGGAACAAGGTATGGACATTATGAATTTCTGGTGGTACCATTTGGTCTCACAATGCACCAGCTACATTTATGTGCTTTACGAATAGTGTTTGCAGCAGGTATTTCGACAAGTTTGTTCTTGTTTTCCTTGATGAAATTCTTATTTATTCTAAGAATGAGGAAGAAAATCTAAGATTGACTTTGCAATTGCTCAGGGAGCATAAGTTGTATGCAAATTTGACCAAGTGTGACTTTTATAAAGATAGGATTTGTTATTTGGGTCACATTATCTCAGATGAGGGTATATATGTGGGCCTTGAAAAGATTGAGGCCATTATGGATTGGCCTACCCCAAGAAATGTGATAGATGTAAGATCTTGTATAGGCCTTCCAGAATACTACAGGAGGTTCATTGAAGGATTATCCAAGGTTGCACATTCAATCACTTCTTTGCAAAAGAATGGGATATAGTTTGAATGGAAACCAAGGTGTGAAGAAAGCTTTCAGTAGCTGAAGAATCTTCTCACAAGTGCAACAGCCTTGAAGATTGCAGACCCATGAAAATATTTTGTGGTGTGTATTGATGCATGTGGTCAAGGGCTTGGAGGAGTTCTTATGCAAGACAACCACGTGGTATGCTATGAGTCAAGGAAGTTGAAGGATCATGAGAATAACTATGCCACTCATGATTTAAAACTTGCGGCCATAGTACATGCTCTCAACATGTGGAGGCATTACTTAATGGGTAGAAAGTTTGAGTTAAGGAGAAACCACTGTGGTCTAAAATATTTATTTGATCAGCCAACTCTAAATGCTAGGGAAGCTAGATGGCTGGAGTTTTTATGTGAGTTTGATTTTGAAATCAAGCACATAAAAGGAAAAGAATACAAAGTGGTTGATGCACTTAGTAGGAAGGTGCATGAAATGCACTTGGCATCTCTTAGTATTTTCCAATCAGATTTGAGACAGCAGATTGTTAATCATACTAGTGAAGATGAAATGTATGTGCAGATAAAGGACAAATTACAGCAGCAAAATATTGAGAAGAGGTATGAGGGATATAAATTGGAAGCAGATGGCCTTCTTACTTATAAAAACAGAATTTGTATTCGAAATGTAGCAGATTTGAGGAGAGTTGTTATGGATGAAATCCATCAAGCTCCATATTCTGGTCACCCAGGATATCAGAAAACAATTGCTACAGCCAAAAAGTAGTATTTTTGGCTAGGAATGAAGAAGGACATTGCTGAGTATATCTCAAAGTGCATGAAATGTCAGCAGGTGAAGGTTGAGCATCAACACCCAACGGGTTTTTTGCAGCCTTTGTCAGTCCCATAATGGAAATTGGAAGTTGCTTCCATGGATTTTATTACAGGATTTCCAATGAATTGTAGGCAACATGATTCCATGATGGTTGCGGTGGATAATTTGACAAAAGCAGCACATTTTCTACCATTCAAGTCCACTTATAAGACCGATTCCATTGCAAACATATTCATGAAGGATATTTTCAGATTGTGTGGATTGCCTAAGGCAATAGTCTCTAACGGGAACCCTAACTTCACTTCCAATTTCTGGAAGGGTCTGTTTGCATATTTGGGTACAAAGTTGAACTTCAACACTGCCTACCATCCTCATACTAATGGACATATAGAGAGAGTGAATCAAGTGCTTGAATACATGCTTCGCATGTATGTGATGGACAAACCATCCAAGTGGGAGGATTATCTACACTTGGTAGAGTTTTCTTACAATAATGGACAACAAGCATCCTTGGGGATGAGTCCTCATGAAGCTTTGTATGGAAGAAGGTGTATTACACCTGTGACATGGGATAATCCAGTGAACAAGATTGTGCTTGGTCCAGAATTACTCAAGGAAATGGAGCAAGAAGTTGCAAAGATCAGGAAGAACCTGAAAGCAGGCCAGGATATACATAAAAGCTATGCAGACAAGCATAGAGTGCATAGAGAGTTTAGTGTTGGGGATCATGTTTACCTCGGAGTGAGGGCAAGGAAGAGTTCCTTGAAGCTTGGAAGTTGTGCCAAGCCATCACCTAGATACTGTGGGGCTTTGAAGTGCTTGAAAGGATAGGGCCAATTACATATAGACTTGCATTTCCTACTAGAACTAGGGCTCATAATGTTTTTCATGTTTCTTTGCTTAAGAAATATGTACATGATCCTAACCATGTGATAAATTGGGATGTGATTCAGGTGGAACCCGAGGGAGAGTTTCAAACCGAGCCATTGCACATCCTTGACAAGAAGTTTTCCATGCTCCAGAATCGACCCATAGGACAGGTAAATGTGCTATGGGATCACTACGGTCCCGAGGAGGCTACTTGGGAGCTGGAGGATGCCATGCGATTGGCACAACCATTTTTGTTCAATTTTGTAGAGCACTGAGGTGGTGCCAGTGTAGCATTTTTGTTCATTTTTGTTAAGCATTGAGGAAAATTCTTTTGTAAGGGGGAGGAGAATGTAATACCCCGGTTTTGACCCCAAGGTATTGTACAAGATGTATATATTTCACTTTGAATCATGTCAAGGAGCTCAAGGCTAAGGTCCTGCCATTGGTTTGGTGTTTGTGTATAGGTGATCAAGGTTGATTCCTATGGTTATTGTGCTTGTCATGCACAACATGCTTTTGAATATCATGTAACAACTCACAATTTAATAAATACCATAGCTAGTTATGGAACTGCAACGTGAAAGAGATGGGGGCATGATTTCATAGAGGGATAGGGAGGGGGTTAAACTAGCAGATGTCGGGTGAGTGATTGTAGGTTAAATCCTCACAAAACCCAATTTGATCAGCATAAAAACCTTTGCTGATTTATTGTCCAAGTTGCCCAGCAGACACGAGATAGAATGAATCATTTTGGATAGAAATTTCGTGCCCGCTAGCTGATATTAAACAACTTGCTAGTTAGCCAGAGAAATGAACTAGCAACCGTTGGATATAGATCAATGGTGGACCTCAAATAAACTAAAGCGGATTTCATAAAGTATTGCTCCCACCAATGTTTTCTTTGTCCAGGCTAGTTCACTCAACAAAATCGTTGTGCGTCGTCGATCCATTTGATGGTCCTTCCTAGCTGTAGATATGTTCAAAAGTTACTCGTTCTTGAACCTGCCTACCTTAGTTCATCCCTGTGCTCTCTCATTCAATTTTCTTGTAGGAAATTGGTTGAGGCAGTTAATGCCTTAGGCAGAGCAAGGCATGGTAGTCAATTCTATGACTGAACAACCTTACAGTCTGTAGAGGATGTGTTCTTGCTTCTGAAGCAAGTAAGACCAGAAAATGTGTGCCCAATCTGTCAACCCATTCTTCATATTAATGTTTTGGTCATTCCATTCTATTCTACCACTCGATGGGATCGATTGTGCATTATGGTTCACTCTCCTGAGTTGCAAAGAAGGTTATGTTCGTGATTGTGTAGTGTGGTTCACTGTTCATAGTTGTTCATTCCATCTACCTTGTGTTATAGAGTGATCTACAAACATGTTTATCTATGTTACAAAGTGGTGGTTTGTTTTACAGTGTTAAATCTTGGGTTGTTGTGTTTTCCCTGTGGTTTGTCATGATTTGCACCCTGGTTTGGATCTGAACTGTATGCAAGACTGAGGAGTGGAAGAGAAGAGGAATGGGCTTGATAAACCTGGTGCAGAGAGGAACCTCATAAAAAGGTAAGAGTGGCTGGTAAATCTTCAATGCATGCCCTGAAGAGAACTGGAAGGGAAGGCATAGCCCGAGGGACTGTGGAGCAGAGAAGAGGATGCTTCCTTGTGTTGGGTATGTAGGTATTGTGGATTCCAGTTGAAATAGACCTTGTGGAGGTGTCTCTAGCTCTTGAATGAGCCACTAGATTAGTCATTTTACCTTTCCACTGACTTAGCATCCTAATAAACCCAATTGGATATTGGATTGGTTGTGTCTTGTTGTGTTTTGGCCATGTGTATTCCTTGGTTGGACAGCCTGAGAAACCCACTGTGAATGATGGCTTGGATGAGTGCCTGATAAACCCATTTGTGGCTTGGGTGGTCCTTATTGTGGAAGCTGGATTGATTGTAAACAGTATGATAAACCCAACTATATGTTGGCATGGTTGAGTAAGCCTAATAAACCCAACATTGTTTGTCTCGTAAGCATGCAGCCTGATAAACCCAACATTGTTTGTCTCGTAAGCCTGCAGCTTGATAAACCCAACTAAGTGTTGGATTGGCTGGATAGTCTGATAAACCCAACTAGAGGTTGGCTTAACTGTGTGTGATATGATCTAGTTGTCTGTAAGCCTGTTGTTCCCTAGTTCCTTGTGGAAATCATGCCCAACTCGAGGGTAGCAATGGTGTTTAGAGATTAAGGAACACGCTAGCCTATGGTTGGGTGGAACGTTGCAGCCACATAGCTAGTTGCAGGACAACACCATCATCCAAGTATTCTTTGTTATTCTTGTTTATACAATGCATTTAGTTATGGATGGATATACCGGTTATGCAGAATTCTTATGAATATGATGAATTACTATGTTCATGTTGAATGCTTGTTGATGATTATGTAGAGTTTACTTGTGTATGTTTCCCTGCATTTTACTCCTATATATGACTTGTGTTTTTGTAATGCATTTTGCTTAATTCCTTGGAGGCTGGAACCCTATTATAGAGTCAGAATGCTTCTGACTTAGCATTTATGCCCCTTGAAATCTGCCTGGGAAAGACGGAACGCGGAAAGAAGAAAAGAGTAGTTGAAACAAGGCAGAAGGATGGTTTTTTTTATTCCTGGGATCCACCTGCGAAATGTGGAAAGAGGAAGTGAAAAAGTGTATAAAATTTCTAAGGTAAGGTTGACTTTTTTATTTTCTAAGTCCGACGTCAGAAGGCGGAAGTCGGAAGTGCAAAAAAAAGGCTAAGTCCGAAATCTTAGTTTTCTGATTCCCGACTTGACACAGTGGAGATCTCAAAAATATCTAATGGGAATCTGATGGTGAAAGGAATTTCTAATCATGCCTTCAAGAATATGAGTTTTCTAAATTTCTTCCTAATTCATATCCAAGTTCCTTATTGACTCATGCCAATAACACAAGCAGGATGCGGCATGAAATATTTGGTAACCTGAACTTTAAGTTTCTCTAGCAGCTACACAATGAAAAGATGGTTGAGGGATTTCCTCTCATCAAATCTTTTGAAGTTTTATGCACTAGCTTCTTTGTATGGAAGCATCTAGAGTAAAGTTATGAGGTTGGGAATAAAAGAAGAGCAACCTACACACTCGAATTGATTCACAATGATGTTTCCAAGATGATTCCTACAACATCTATGAATGGATACATATACTTTATGACCTTCATTGATGATTGGTCAAGGTATTTTTGGGTCTAATTTCTGAAGCACAAGTCTAAGGTGTTTGAAACCTTTAAAATTTTCAAAGCCTTATATGAGAACAATATCGATAAAAATATCAAAGCACTTAGATTTGATAATGGAGGAGAGTATGTCCAAAGAGAATTCCAACAACTATGTGCATTAGCAGGCATTCAAATGCAACACTAAGTCCCACACCATAGCAAAATAGTTTAGCTGAGAGGAAGAACATATCTTTGAAAGAGATGGATAGATGCCTTCTTAAAGCAAGGAATATTCTTCCATATATGTGGGGTGAAGCAATAAACTGTGCTTTGTATATCTAGAACAGGGTACCTCACAAGTCAGTGATTGGGGTCACTCCTTTCAAAGCATTGATGGAACATAATATGAATGTATCACATCTAAGAGTTTTTGGCTTCAAAGCATAAGCCAGAATTCCCACTGATAAGAGGAAATCCTTCCAAGATCATAGTAGTGAATGCATACTGTTAGGATATGCAGATGATGCAAAGGAATATAAACTGATGGAGCTTGCAACCAAAAAGTGCTTCATAAAGCGTAGTGTTCAATTTGAAGAATATCAGGTGCATTATCCACAACCAACTAAAGAAGAAGAAGTTATAATTTCTCATCCATTTCCTTTTGCAGATGATGATGTCTTAACTAATATTTCAGATTGAAAAGATGAGGATCAAGATGATTGAGATCTTGATATTGAGAATTAACCTCAAGTAGATCCAGATCCAACACCTACTCCCAATAAAAGACCTAAATGGGACCAAAATCTCATTGCAGCAGCTCGGAATAGTGTTGGGGATCCATATGACAGAAGAAGAACAAGATCTTAGTATCATGATAAAAACCTTTTACTCTTCCATTTATATCCACTTCTCCCAGAGAGGTGTTCCATGATGATGGGGTCAGATCCTCAATCATACAAGGAGGATTTCCATGATTCAAGATGGAAGACAACTATGGATGATGAGCTTGATTCGCTACAAGACAACAAGACCTGGGAGCTTGTCACTTTTCCTCCTAGGAGGAAGTTAGTTCAGTGCAAATGGATCTACAAGACCAAGCTAGTAGTTGATGGAACCACTACCAAGTACAAGGCTCGGTTAGTTTCAAAAGGGTACTCACAAGTCCATGGCTGGACTACAATGAGAAATTCACTCATGTTGCAATAATGGACTCCATAAGGCTATTTTTGGCCATTGCAGATTCAAATAGGTGGGAGGTACATAACATGGATGTGAAGAGTGCCTTTTTCCATGGTGACCTAGAAGAGGAGATCTATATGACATAGAATGAGGGGTACGTTGAAGATTCCTTCTTGGTTTGCAAACTGAGTAAATCTCTATATGGGCTCAAGCCCCAAGGGCATGGCATTCCAAGATGAATGCCTTCTTAATGTCATGAAAATTCGAGAGATGCAAGTCTAACTGCAATTTCTACATGTAGCTGAGAGGGGGATTCTTAATGTTGATTGTTTTATATGTGGATGACTTTCTCATTACTAGTGGCTCAATTCTTGGATGGATATGCATAAAGTTAGCTTTGAGCGAATAATTATCCATGACTGATCTAGGATTGTTAAGGCATTTTATTGGTCTCGAAGTAAATAAAAAAGATTCGGGAATCATGATTATACAATCTAAATACATTGGATAATTTCTCAAAAGATTCCATGTGACTGACTGTAAAGCATCATCCTTCCCCTTCCCATTTGTCATCAAGTTGGAAGAAGGTGGTTCCACACCACTGGTTGACAGTACACTCTACAGACAACTGATTATTATCACATTGTGACTCACCCAATCGAGGCCATATTTATCTTATGTTGTGAGTGTTTCTTCCAGATACATGCAGGAGCCACATGAGATGCATTGGAAAGCAATAAACCACATCTTACATTATGTGCAAGGTACGAGGGAGTTTGGGATCCATTATTTTGTTGGTGCATAGCTAGATCTGATTGGTTTTATTGATTCATACATGGATGGTGATAGTACTAACAAGAAATCTACATCAAGATTTGTATTCATGTTTGGATTTAAACCAAACTGTTGGTCAAGCAAGAAGCAAGCATCTCTTGCTCTCTCTTTAGTTGAAGAAGAGTATCGGGGGAATGTGAATGCAGCTATTGAGGCAGTTTGGTTGCATGGGATTCTAACAGAGTTTGGAATTTACACTTGTCCTTTAGTAGACCTCTATTGTGATAATCGTAGTACAATCAAGATATCAATTGATCTAGTTCAGAAGCAGCGGACCAAGAACATTGAATTCCACATGCACTACATCTTGGAACTAGTGCATAATAAGGATATAACTCTACACTACTTTCCTACATAATAGGAGATTGCAGACATATTCACCAAGTCCTTCAGTGAAAAGATATTTTTCTATCTCAGATATCTTCCTAGTGTAAAGGTTTGATTAATTTATTATTCCTGGTTTTCCTGCTTATTTTGAGGGGAAGGTTTCCCCATTTCCTTGGTTTGTTAAGAAGTCAATTTTGTATTTATATTGTATGGGTGACCTTTGGTGTTAGTTTTCAGGGCCCAGGTTGTCCAAGTTAGGATTAAGTGGGGGTGTTAGGAATGATAAATTAATCCTCCCTTGACCACCATAGTCTATTTGTCTTTTCCTAGCTTAGGAGGTTATTGCCACTTCACTAGTGCCATGGGGGGCTCATATGGGTCCCACCTAAAACTTGATGTGCATGCATGCATGATTTTAGGAGCTCCAGAGACCAATACCTATCATTTAGGAACCCACTATGAGTGCCACCAATAGTTGACCCTATTCGGTGTTCAGTTATGCTCTGAATCCCATCAATTAGTTCATATTCAGTTAGTCTAGTGACAATTTGCATGATTTAAGGGTGGTTGGGTGCATTTTCTCACCTACCTAGATTAGTTAACTAATTGTAAATTGATTCAGTTATTCGTAGTGGCATTAGTGATATCTAGTGGTGATTTTCCCTTTTATGAGGTGCAACCCCTAATTGAAAAAGCTTTGAAAGCCTTCTATTTTCAAAGCAGATTCATTGTGTCTTGACAAGACTTAAAGTAGATCCCAATAAGATATAAGCCATAATTTTTTCCCCTTTCAAATGGTGGGGAGAGAGCACTCTCTACCTGACCCAATTTAGAAGCTTACAAGGTAAGATCCAAGCCATATTTTTGGTTGTTCATATCCCAACTAGTGGATAAATTACATCTGTTCACCAAGTTATTTAATAAGGATGCAACTTTCATTTGAAAGGATAAAGGTTGTCAATGGGGTACCCAGCCAGAATTAAGAAGAGCAGGAAGTACTCCATTTCCTAGGAAAAAGGCAGAAAAGTGCTTACGAACCGAACCTTAGTGCTTCTAGCCCAGCCCAGTTACGAACTTGAGTTAACATCAGAGTCAGTCCAAGTTGGTGAATTCGAATACCACCTAAATAATTCGAATTATTCCTATTGTAACATCATTTTATTATATAGAGGTTAATGATAATTCATGTAATGTTAAGTTCACCAAATTTTGTCTCATGTGTATGCAATTTTCCATGAATGTTTTGATCAAATTACAATGAATTGTTTCTATTTTTTGCATCCTTCTTTTCACATTGAACTCATGTCAGAACAAGGATCCTAAGCTTCACTAAATTAAACATTAGGAACCTTTGAATTTTTACCTTCTCATATTTGATGAAGTACACATACTTCAAAAGTTCCGGAAACTTCTTCTCATAGGCAAGTCATGCTTCCCAACTTAAGCTCAAAGAACTCTTCCATGTTTTTTTCATAGTAATGCTTAGAGAGGTATTCTTTCTGGAAGTACTTCTCAAATTTCTTCCAAAAATATTTTTTCTTCGTCGATGTCTTTTAGCTTAACTAGATGATCCCACCAGATAGATTCCTTTCCTTGTAGATGGTATATGGATACTCGTGCTTCCATATTAGGTGTGTACTCATGCAATCATAAGAACTTATCGAGTCCTAAAAACCATGCTTATGCATCTTGTCCTTGATTTACTTCTCCATCAAAAGTTGGGGGATTGATTATTCTAAGCTATCCTACTAGTTCATCCTGGGAAGACATCCTCTTCTTGTATCTTACTAGAGACCTTTCAGGACTACTCTCGGTATTTCTTGATGCATACCCCTTCCTTCTCTCTGAGTGATAAGGTCTCCTTGAATATTATCTATACATCACATCTTTTATGAATCTTCTCAATGGATATTTGGATGGTATTCAATGATTTTATATCATTCATAATATACTCCTAGATATGAATTATCCTTTCGTTATCCTCCCTACACTTACTTAGTGAATCCTCCAAGATTAAGGGTTCACTGCTTCTCTTATGTCTAATTGACCTTATTCCCTTAACAAAATCCTCTTCATGATTGTATGGTATTCATCCTTCCTCAAAATCCATCTCCAATCTTTGAGTTCCTACCATTGAATTTGTACTTATTGAATCTTTAGTATTCACAAGTTTGATTAAAATATCATTTTAGTGGTCACACTACTTGCTCATTCATCCACTAGGAACTACAATGTGTTCGTTATCAACATTTTCTTAGTAAACTACACATTGGTATAAGTTCATTATCATTTGAATCTACTTTTCCTCTGGTTTATAAAGTAACTAGTTACAATCTACCTAAATGGACAAGGGGGATAGAAATCCTTCCAATATTTCTCCTTACTGGTTGAACATCAATTCCATAGCCATCCCAATATTATAGTTTAATCAACTAACTCACATGTGAAACCATATTAAGGTGCATGTATACAATTTATCCAATGCAAATGCATGTTTACAAAGTGACTTGTAACTTCGCGAAAGGTCCAACAACCACTGTGTGGAAACCTTTGCTCTGATACCACTTTGTAGCATCCCTGGCCCTCAGACAAGGCCAAAGGAGCTAAAACGACTAAGTTAAGTTTAAGAACAACGAACACAAATAAGTTATGGTTAGGCTAACTAACCATAAATAATAAAAAACTTTTAACTCTAGAGATTTAATTGTAACTAAGGTTGCAACACTTAATTAATTATTTAATTGCCAAAGGTCAAAATTGTAACAACATGATTGAGTAATATTATTCATCATCCTTAGTGAGAATAAGATCCAAAAAATCGTTCATGCATTATAAATTGTATTAACATTGTAACCACAATTGTTAAAAAACTTGAGTATTGTTGTTATAAGTTGTTCTGCAAACTAAGTTAAAATTTGGTGTTATTACATGTGTGTTTTTGGTGAGGCTGATCATAAATAAAATCACATATCAAGACACAATTGTAGGTTGTAACATATAGTGATACCAAAACCAAAACAAAACAAAAGGCACCGACTACAATCACAAGCCACAAAATCACCTCTGAATGGTTGTCCCCTATAACCAATTTTTCACTAATATATTTTAGATTGTATGGCTGCCTCCCTCCAGCTATCAATCAATATTACATTCTGATTACATTATTAAAACTCATATCACTACAACAAAAACTGGATTTAACATCTCTTTTTGCATCCTTTTTTGCATCCTTTTTTGCATCTAGACCATATTTCAATGTATTTTTCTTCATTTTATGGACAAAATGGCGCAATTTCACGGGTTGGTGCTATTTTAGGCGTTTTTTGCGTCCTTTTTCTAAATCTAGCACAAATTGCGGAATAATTTGCACCGGGTTTTGCACCTAGTTATGCGCCAGGTTTTGCGACATGTTTTGAGACTAGTTTTGCACCTAATTTTGCGCCCCCTTTTGCACCTAATTTGTACATCTACTCTTGTTGCGCCCCCTTTTACGCCAATGTTTGCCTCAACTTTTACGCCCTTGTTTTCATCCACTTTTGCATCCTTTTTTACATCCACTTCTGCTTCTTTTTTTGCATCCCTTCATGCACCAAGTTTTGCATCAAAGTTTACATCCTGTTTTGAGTCTAGTTTTGCATGTCGTTTTGTTTTAGCCATTTTTGCATCCACTTTTGCATCCATTTTTTCATCCACTTTTGCACCCACGTTTTCATCCCTTTTTGCATCCATGTTTACATCTTTTTTTGCATCTACTATTGCATCCATGTTTGCATCCACTTTTTTCGTGTCCCAATTCACACCCATTTTTGCGCTTACTTTTACACCCACTTTTGCTTCAACTTTTGCATCCACGTTTGCATCTTTTTTTGCATCCAATTTTACATCAGTTATTGCATCCCTTTTTGCATCCATTTTCGCATAGGGTTTTGCATCGGGTTTTGCGTTGGGTGTTACAACTACTTTTGCATCTACTTTTGTTGCATCCACTTTCGCATCCAATTTTACATCCATGGTTTTGTCCACTTTTGAGCCACTTTTTTCATCATGTTTTTCTTCCATGATTGCATCATTTTTTGCATCCATGTTTTTATCCACTTTTGCATCCATTTTTATACCCAGATGTTGAAGATGAAAATAAGGATAATGATTATGATATTGAGGATGGTTATGATGATGATGATAATGTTGTTGATAATGAGGAGAATGAAGACAATGATGATGATGATGACGATTATGATGAGGAGGAGGAGGAGGATAATGGCAATGACGACATTGCTGATGATTATGATGGCAATGAAATGAATGGTGATGATGGTGATGATGACA
>LPNX010756833.1:15642-37947 GCA_001517045.1 Pseudotsuga menziesii | reverse complement strand
TACATTCATAGTCCATCCATACTATACTTGTAATAAATGTAAATATAATACTTAACCGAATTTATAAAATAGGTAAATATTTTATAAACACCCTTATGATTTATAAACTTCTTTCACCTTAATAATGGTAAAATATGTAAATATAATAACAAGAGCCATGAGGTGGTAATGTCCCCAAGGATAGATTTTAAGATTTAAGATTGAATGCAAATAAAAATGCTCCATGTAAGACTGAGTTGCTTTTAAGAGGACTATATTTTTTAAAAGATCCAGGATGCTAAATGATTCAAAAACACCATATCGTGATAACTAACAACACACCGACCACAAGTCTAGGGAGATGATACCAGAATTAATTATGAGAAAAAGGGTGGCGAGACTCGGGTGGAGCCAAATTGTGAAAAAGCACAGTAGCCGACGGAGAATATAGTACACCTACCACCAGCCAACAATTCAAGGTAGATCCGCCAGCAACTCCAAGTCTCAGGAATGTAGCAGCAGCATATCTCTTTTTTGTGCAAGTATAGGTGGAGGAAGCATGTCTCTAGATGCATTAGAAAACATCATAATACATTTATACAACATTTGAAAGCTTGTGGGTAGAAAATCCAATGACTTGATTATAAGACATATAGAAAAAAAGTCCGTTAATAACCTTTACAGTCCAATAGGAGATTTTAAGATAAAAATAAGTTCTACTTCCTCCATAAATAAGTCTATACACTTTAGATTCATACATCAAATGTGGGTTATTTGTCTTCACTCGCTCATGAAAAAGTCATTGAGGAACATCAATTAAGGGTTTTCAAAGTGATTTACAAACACATATTTTGTCCACTGGTATATTTATGATCTATTTGAACTAGCAAAGCCTGCTAAACAAGAAACTGGAAAATAATATGATTGATGAGACGCATAACAATGGAAGCATTTAATTCACACAAAACGCCAGAAAATAGTGGAGGTATAGCATATAGGTGCATGTGTCATATGGGAGTGCAGAATTTAAAAGGAAATGTTGCAACAACGAGGATTAATTTCTTCAAAAATTTGAATAGCATAACTCACAGACATCATGCATTGTGGGGTGAGTAAAACCCTTACAACTTAGGTTCCACATTTGCAGTGTTAACTTAAAAGATAAGTTTCTAATTGTGTCATGAAAGCCACGAGTATATTTCTTGTTATGTATTTGCTATATTCACTGTTTATGGAAATGCATACGTGCATGGATTTCATGGGCATTGTATGGATGTATTCATGGTAAGGAATCCTTGCTTGTGTATTTGAATGGAGAATTTAAGTCTAAAGACTACCATTTACTTTAGATGTTAAAATTTAATGTTATGGTAGTCAATGTAAAATTCAAATTAAGCAATTGAGCAAAACATTCACTTAATGGTGGTAAATGGAGTACCCTGTTATCTCGAAAGTGTTAATGGGACGTCTACATACGTTAAATTTATGACCCAAAGGACACAAGGAAATAGATTTTGTGAATCACACCCAACAATAAGACATAAGTGCCACATAATTTTGTATTATAACATTTTACACTTTGATTGCGATTTTTTTCTAATATAATATATACTTGATAGTGTAAAGAAAAGAATACATTAAAATGACTTGTCTAAAAGAAGGAAAGATTATTCCTTTACTTTAAAAAACCCCAATCTAAACTAGTTTTGAGCTCTTATATACAATATTAAATATTGCAAAACTTTATATTACATTAGTTGAATTTTATTTCCTTTTAGGTTTATTTTATCCATAGTTTTCCATGTGCACTTTGTATACTCAAATTTTAAATCCTTTAATTTAGATTCATTTCAACCATCTTCTTCGGTGTGCACTTTGTATACTCAAATTTTACATCCTCTAATTTAGGTTCATTTAAGCCAACATCTTTAATGTGCACTATGTATTTATTCCAACTATCCTCTTATACGTACACTACTTGCTCTTCATTATTCAATGTTCCTTTTTTTCACCTCTTAAATGTCCATTGTTTACTCATCATTAAAATAAGATGAAAATGGTTCCTAACATTCTTGGCCCAATTATGTGGGGTTAAAAAGGGATCCAAATTTTTTATGTGTAATTTTTATTTAAACATGTAAAACTTTTAAGATAAAAGAAGTTACACCTCAATCCTTCGAGATGCTTGTTAGATCCGGATTTAATATAAATATATGATGATATATATTCAAAATGGAAAATTCCATAAACTTAAAAAAAAAACTTTTATACATACTCTTTAAAATGTATTAAGAATGATTTATTATAATGAATATAAAAAATGTTATAATATAAATATTTTAATAGTTTTTTAATATGACTAAAACTAATAAAAAAAATTAATTATTTTTATTTGAAATCAATTAAAAATTAATATTACAAAAGTAAGATTAGTAGAAATATTAATTTATGTTAAATCCATTTTTTTATTAAAAACAATAATTTTAACAATTTAATTTCAATAAAATATTTATACTCAAATTAAAAGACTTCACAATTTAAAAAAAATCAAAACCATATCTTTTTAATAACAATCATCAATTTACCATAGAAATAATGATCTGTTATTAAAAAACTTTAAATATTTTATGTTAATAATTTTTCTATCATTAAAAATATTAAAAATATACTAATATTTATGTTTAAAATTAAAATTAAAAAAAAATGGAGAAATAATGATCTATTATTAAGAAACTTTAAATATTTTATAAGTTAATACTTTTTCTATCATTAAAAATATTAAAAATATATTAATATTTATGTTTAAAATTAAAATTGAAAAAAAAAAGATATATAAATAATGAACACTACAAAATTAAAATATAAATTTTTTATGAAACATATTACAATTATACTAAAAATATCTTTATATCAAAAAAATAACTTCAACTATTCAAAATTACAATCTCATTAAAGATTAGATTATTATAACCACTATTATCATCCTCCTTCGAGCTCCATTGTGCACAAAATTAAGTATAAAATATTTATAATTTTTAACTAACATCTGTTGTGAGCCTCGGTCCATCTCCATTGTGCACAAAATTTTCAATTATGAACAAAGTCCATGTGTAATGCATCACATTAATTGGATCAAGTGAAACCTTGTCTGCTTTGATCACATTGAAGACATAGTCCAAAATTCATAACATCTTAGCAATCTGGTCGAAGTAAGTTTGTCCCTTCCCTGTACGCTCTAACCGACTGAAGAAATAGTCTCTGCCATTATAAATATATATTCATTTTATGCATCTTTTCAAATTTAAAAAATAAAGTCCCAATTGCATGCAAACATACATAAATTAACTCATTCAACTATCTAACTTAATCAATCTCAAGACGCGTGCCATGCTTTTCTCAACTTTGATAACCCGTTATTCTCTACCCATTCCGAAATTTTAAAATAAAACTAGAGTTCAAATTAAGCCCGCCCATTATGTGAATTTGAAATTCAAATTTCAAACCAGGATGTATATATGGACAGACGATGTTCGGTGGGACCCGTGACGGCCTGAAGAGTAAACGACGTTGGATTCACTGGACGGGAGCTTCGCCTGGGGAGTGGATCTAGATTCTGGGCATATCGGCAATGCATGCCCATTGTCCATGATGCCATGTTACGCTGACAACACTGACATATTAGTGTACATTTGACATTCCACAGACTCATGGAAGAAAGCAGTTTTTCAAAAACACTGCTACGAGAAAACGAGGCGTTTTAGTTTGCCCTTATCCCACTCCGCAAAACAACTGCCTGTGACAATGGAAGCTCCTACTTCCTGCAGACAATGGAGGCTCGAAGATCTTGTGCTCGCCAAGGTTAAGGGATTTCTGGCATGGCCCGCTAAGGTACGCCAGTCTATTTTTCATCCCCATTTGTTTGCCCTTATTTGATGTATGCGATGCATGTTGTTGTTATTTGCATTTGCCACATCAAATTATATACTTCTTATGCCTTGGCCGTTAAAATGTTACCCAGTATTGCAGCCACTGTTGCAATTTTCCCAGCACATTTCCCAGCATCAAGCAGGGTTGATTGCCCAATGTGTGCCGATATTTTCTTCTTAATCTTATAATTGCAAAACCTGGTTGCTACACGAGTGTTCTCTGAAACCTTGCACAAGAAATTTGCCCAGCATCAATCAGGGTCGATTTCCCAATATGTGCAGATATTTTCTTCTTTATCCTATAATTGCAAAACCTGGTTGTTGGACGAGGGTTCTCTGAAACCCTGCACGAGAAATCAAACCCTATATCAGATATTAGTGTTTAAACCCAAGCAATGGATGCAAGTTTGTGTTTTTTTGTGTTTAAACCCAAGCGATGGATGCAAGTTTTTGTTTTTTAAGGTGGAAATTGCCTACAGATTTGCCCCTAATATACAACCACCTTTCTTTATCAATTTAACCCGAAAAGAAAGTCCGCCCAACTCAGTTTTAATAAACTGGCTAAATTGGGTTATTATATCGAGTGCGAGGCTATCCGAATTCACCCCAGTCCCTATAGTGCAGTCATCTACAAACCGTCCATATTGGAGCCTGGAGATCTTCACTTCATCTTAAAAACTTGATTTGTGTGCTAACATGTGTGTCCTTTTCCTGTAGATGTCTCCTCTACATGTTTGGCACCTTCTTTGATTGTCTGGCTCATCTGTGCAGGTGCAAAGTTTGCCTGTCTTAGTAAACTACGACCAACATTTCTATAACCTCATTGTCAGTTATTCTTCCATGTAGGTGCTTTCTGATTCTACCACAATTGACTGATGTGGTATCTGAATTCAGGCAAGTATTCTTTGCTTCAATAGCCTTCACATATTTGTGCTAGGCTAACATGCATCTCTCGACTGCTGGTGCTACATCCTGCAGCAACATTTTTCTGCATCTGTTTGTTTTTCTGTCTGCAAAGAATGGTCCGTGACAAAACTTGGCAATAGATTTGCACTTTCTCTGCAAAATATAGGTCTTTTTTCTTCGTGGGCACCACTTGTGGTTGAAGTTAGCACACATGGATGCAGATCTGGAGCTATCTGCAAGTTTGTGCCAGCGAAAAAATCTTTGTGGATCTTCTTCGATGCCATGATGTTTAGTTGGCTGTTACATTTCTGGAAAAGGTGTATTATTTCATTACATCCATAATTTTCAAATATTTCTCCCATCACTGCCTGTCATGAATTCATGCCCTCCTCTTGTCAATGGCATGTTGTTTGGAATCTCTTTCTACCTCAGGTGTGACACATCTTTTTCTGGCCGACATGGACTTGATTTTGGAATTGCAAGTCATCTATGATCTTCTGTTTATAGCTTTCAAAGCTATTTTTGAAATGAAGGTTACTATGTTTATTCTTGTTTTGTCTCCTGGCTAGCATGGGTTCTGCTGCTCCAATTGTACATATAAATATGATGATTGGTGGCCCACTTAAAATCAACTTGCATCCTGAAGATGAGCCTGGATAGCAATTTACAACTATTTTTCATTTGGCTAAGTCCATACTCTTATGTCATAATCACCTAGGTCTTGCACCTGGAATTTAACATGACGAATAGACTGATATTCCATTGTTGAAATACAACAAAGTAGAAATGTCAAAAGCATCTGTTAACATAATTTTTTTTTTGCAAGTGTTAGATGAGATACACAACTAAATTGAGAAACCATCAAATATCAATTGATGGCTTATCTCTGACTTCAAAATTCTGGATCATTTTGAAAAGATCTGAAAATTTATTATTCAATTGACATCTCTCAATCATTTCACTTCAATTTCACTTGAAAAATCGGTGCATCCTACATAACTAGCAGTAATCTTGGCAATGCTAAGAACCACCTTCAAAATACCTCTCTTTGCACTAGTTCTCCGGGAAGATGAGACAATCCACAGAAGCCAATCAAAATGATCATGACTTCCTTTACAATGATGGCATATAAGGCTGCGGCCTTAATATTCTAAATTAGTAATCACGTATCTCTAGTAGTAAGCCTTCTACAAGGGAAGGGTTGCTGCACAGAAAATTGATTATAAAAATTTAGATAGATCCTGAAAAGTGCCTGGCTCTCATTGTAACTGTTTAGTTATGTAGAAGTTTTCCTTACTCGGACATGTAAGACATATGTTCATGGTGTTCCAGAAAGTACAAAACACACATATGACCCAAAGAATTTGTATGATATGACTCAACAAGATCATATATACTTGCAAAATTCTCTAAAGTAAGGTCCTAAACAGAAAACATAGATCTCAGTGCTAAGGCTAGACAATATTATAACAAAAAGGAAAAACCGCAATGAAATAAAAGAATACATGTCCACATACTGCTTTCCCAAATATACCTGCAAAGTTTTTTAAATATGAACAACAAACACAAATTAAAAGAAATTCATTGCAAAACTAAATTGATCATCTTGTTTATTAGAGTAGAAATACATTAATAATTAATAACCAATCCTCATTAGCAGTAGAGTGTTACTAAAATGAGCTGCTTGCTTGCTGATAAATATCGTTTGAGAAGTAGCCTACCGAGTCATGAAGCTGCCCTGCCTCCCTCTAAACCTTGATAGTCAATTTTCTCAACGATTATCTACAACATATTTCTGATCTCAATCATTATAAGTCTTTCTCAAGTGTTATCACATTTCATGGCCATATTACTTGGGTGTTACAATGTCCATTTCCAGATCTGTCAACAGGCTATTACAGGCATGTAAAATGCACTCTCTTTAATATATATCAGAGATTTACAGGCATGTAAAAAGCACTCTCTTTAATATATACAGGCATGATTTTACAACCAGAGATTTATATTCATGCAACATGCGGTGCTATTCCCATAAGCGGGATATTTTTATTTTTGTTATTAATTTTACTATGCATATACACTTGTTCCCTGGGCCATCAGGACTGTACCTTGTTACGTCCATGGCTTGTGCAGTCCTCCCAAGGCCATTAGCAGAACATGGGCACCTAACAATTGTGGAGCTAAGATTGAGTCCCAAGTCTAACCAATTCTAAATCGAAATAATAAATGTTCTGTCTACTGCATGATGATATGTATTTATATGATGTTTTCTTTTGCAAATTCTCCTTGCAATGGCTTTCATTACTTATATTCCTTTGGGCACCCTGCTCTGCATCATCTAGGATTATCAGCAAATGCCTATCTCTATGGTATGCAGAGGTTTGGAAATGGGGCATATTATCATTTCCAACTTTCATAAATCCTAGACAAAAAAGAATACATGCCACTGAAATAAACAAGGGAAGGAATCAACCACAAATAAATGAGCAGTCACAGAGTTCTATGCACATGCAGATTTAGAAACATAAGTTGCAGGAAATTATTGTTGTTCACAAATTACTATAACATGTGGTTTCAAAAGTATCAGCTGCAATAATTGGGCTGCATTCTTGGAGTGATAAACAAGTTATTCCCATTCTTGTAAGAGTTTGCAATGCTAATCATTTGATCTTGTTCTTTTTCCTACTATTGTTTGCTAAATGCGGCCAAAGATATAACATCTGATGGGAAAGCCAAGAGCTATTGGTAATAAGTTAAAATCAGGTTCATAACAATCATGGAATGTATCTTTTAGTTTTTGGCAAATTTTAAAGGGGTATTTTATTAGTATAGCAGCATAACACATTTGGGCCAATGCTGTTTAATTCCATGTTTCTGACTGGAGAGATTCTATGTCTGTCTGTCCTATTATCTATACACATTTTTTTCCCTTCTAATATGCCTTTCTGTATGAGGAGATTACAAGATTTTACTTTTGAATGGCCTCTGATGCATTTCACCATAAGACCTCTACTGTGATGGCATCTTTGTCTTTGTCAAGGGCAACATTCTTAAGGCCTCTAATTTAATGAGACAATAGCTCATCAACGCGTCACAGTGTTTGAAGGCATATGTAAAGGTCAAGCCTCTGAGGGAGAAGAGGATCCTAATTGTCTATAATCCATCCCATGTCTCATTACAATCCACTAAAGCCTAATCTGCATATGGATGTGGGAAGTTAACAAACCGACTTGCAAGATTGATAAAAGTAGCATCCATTTTGAAAAAAATGATTCGACTTCCTAGTTAGTTTTTCAAAACGCTGATATGGATGCAACTGGGAATCGAATCTTGAAAGGAAAGCTTTAATTAGGAGATTTTCTAGCTACTGTTGGAACCACATCAGTTAGGCTCTGGTTCAATGCTCCGATTTGTCAAAGAAATGATGCGGCTGAAATTGAACATCTAATATTAAAAGCAAAGATTCAATCCATAAAGTTTCTAGTTCTGCTTGGAATCAAAGCAAAGACCTGTAAATGTTGTCAGCCATCTTTGGTCACTTATGAAATTTTCCATATGCTTTGTCACCCATTAGCTTGGATAGCCAATTTGAAAGAATACTATTTAGGTTGCTAAGGAGACTCCTCATCCGCAGAAAAATTACATGCCCTAATAAATTGCAGCACCTTTAAAGATTGCAACAATCTTACACCTCTTTTTCTTCGGTTCACCAGGATTAAATGAAGATAGCCTTGCTCACTTACCCTAGCGAGAGGAAACAACTAGATATTTCAAGGGGGTAACCTATATTGGAAGGGATAAAGTTTGCACTACTTGTTCATTGCAAGTGCCGATAATGTTGTATATATATTTTTTTCTTGTGCAAAATCAACATATATTTATCCTTAGGTAACGTGTACCATTAGGTACCATATGAAGGAGTGTTATGTGTTTTTTTTTAAATACTAATGATAGTTGCATACAAATATTTAGAACATGGAGCATGAAGGTAGATTATATGTAGTAGGCGTCATTAGGAAGGAGAGGTGTGTGTTTATTTTTAAAATACTAATGGTAGTTCCATTCAAGGGGGTAAGCTATATTGGAAGGGATAAATTTTGCATTACTTGTTCATTGCGAGTTCCGATTATGTTGTATATATTAATTTTTCTTGTGCAAAATCAACATATATTTATCCTTAGGCAACGTGTACCATTAGGTACCATAGGAAGGAGTGTTATGTGTTTTTTTTAAAGAACTAATGGTAGTTGCATACAATATTAAATATTTAGAACATGGAGCATGAAGGTAGATTAGATGTAGTAGGCATCATTAGGAAGGAGAGGTATGTGTTTATTTTTAAAGTACTAATGGTAGTTGCATTCAATATTAGTTGTAATAGGCATCATTAGGTCCCACTAGAAAGGAGTGTTATATGTTTATTTTCAGAGTATCAATGCTCGTTGCTTATAAGATTTATGATTTAGGACATGGTGAATGAAGGTAGATTAAATAGTAGGTGAAAATATCAAGTAATAATGAACACTATCACTGACCATGACAAATATTGAAGTCCAAGCTTAAAGTAGGTGGGTAGTCCCTCCTATGAAAAAGACATCCCTTATGTGTTTAGTGAGTTAAAATAAATAATTATTGCTATGTTATGATTGCATGATGGGATAAATATTACTTTGAGAGAATTCTCCAAAGTTAGTCCATTTGTCATGTGAAGAAAGGTGAGTGCTATTGATTGTTGCTCTTATTCAGAGTGATTTTGATATGATGAGTTTGTTTGTATGTATACTGCTTCTTTTAACTATTAATAATATCAATGTACATTTTACACATTTATACATAAACAATGGGTTGTGTAGCTTATGTCACAACATAATAAAATTTAAAATGTTAATCCAAATTGATTAAAGAGCATAAAAATAGTTATCAAAATTGGCACCTGGGAATTCACATTTAGTGATTTTCCATAAATGTCACTTAGCACCCAAAATATAGCAACCCTAAAGCTTTGCCATTAAGGCATGAGAGGAGGCAATCACACAAATCCATGAACATCAATTATGTTTTCATTCAAAGCGGACTCCTGTCCATCATTAGCTAGCTTAGCATTCATGACAATGGTTGCCATCCATTGTTCTTGAGCAACTTCTCATTCTTCGAGAAAGCAAGGCAAGAACTTGTCATTTTGACATTTGTGGGTGAGGATGGGATATGAGAGGCTAATTATGGCATTGTTCATCACAATGAATGCTATGCCTTGACCTTTCTTTAGAGTGATGCAAGTACTTGGTGCAACACAAATGTTGCAAGAGAGTCCATAAGAGGCTCCTTGCTTATGCTACAAAGACTTTTACCATAATACTCAAACAATTAACATAGAGGCACCACATCCAACTCCACCTTTTGTTCTTATATAATAATCTTCATATAGAGATTAACACAAATTAATGAACCATTTTCCCATTAAGAACTTTGTACATGTTGGCCCTGGTTAAACAAGATGTGTTCATTTTTTTTGTATGAGGAATATGATTGCATATCCAATGAGTTGCAACACTTTTAGAAAACTAGTGAACTAAAGCATTTTATCCTCTTAAAGGGTGACCTTCCATGAAATGGGTGTAGGGGGATATTGAATGGTTGCATGTCAATATTGAATGGTTGCATGACAATAAGATTGCGTAATTGTTTAGGATATTTTGTTGCCTGAGCACGGTAGATATTTTTGCTTATTAGTGTGTTTGGAAAAATAAATTGGATTTTAAGCATGTTTGTCTTTGGATCTTATTGTCTTTTATTAGAATTACAAATGATGAAATATATGTGTTAATATTTCTCCTCTTCCTGATTCTTAAAGGGTGCTAGCTCAATGGAAGAGCACCTGCTTTACAAGCAGGAGATTGGTGGTTTGATTCCTCCATGCCCTAATGATATTGCAATGTATTTCTAAAGGCAAAAAATGTAGTAGTGCAAGATGGATGCAATATTAGACGCAATACTAAATGCAAAACATGATGTAAAGTGGACGTCACACCAAACACAAAAGTCGACGCAAAATCCGACCTTATGTCAGACGCAAATGTGGAAACAAAAATGGATGTCATACTAAACGCAAAATTGGATGCAAAAAGAGACTCAACACTAGACACAATTAATGACTCAAAACTAGATGTAATAATAGGTCCAAAACTAGACGCAACAATAGATGAAAAAGTGGATTCCTAACTAGATGTAAAATTGGATATTAAATTGACCACAAAATATGGTGTATCGATGGACATAAAACTAGGCGTAACACCAGGTGCAAAATTGGAAGCAACATTTGGCGCAAACAAAAACTTAAAACGAGACACAATCTTAGATGCAAGACGGGACAAAAAATTGGATGTAAAACTAGATGTAATATTGAATGCAAGATGGGATGCAACATTGGACACACAACTAGATGCAATATTAGATACAAACATGGGCGCAAAACTAGGCACAACACTAGGCGCAACACTGGGTGCAAAATTGGGCTCAAACATAGATGCAAAAAAAGAAATCAATCAGGATGCAACACTAGGTGCAAACCTAGATGCAAAATATGATGTAAAATGAGATGAAACATTTGGCACAAACATGGATACAAAAAAATACGTAAAACAAGATACAAAATTAGATGCAAATGGGGATGCAACATTATAAGTAAATTTGGATGCAAAACTAGACGCAATATTGGGCCTAAAATTGGATGCAAACCTAGATGCATAATTGGACACATAATTTTATGTAAAACATGGCGCAAAATTGGGTGCAAGTATCGATAAAAAACTAGGAGCAAAATAAGACGCAACATTGGATGCAAAAATGAGCGTGAAACTGGGTGCAAACAAGGATGTAACAAAGGACGCAAAAAAAGATGCAATAGAAGTTGAAAAATTGGGCGCAAATAAAGGAGTAACATTAGATGCAAAAAATTGGAAACAAAAATGGATGTTAAAAAGGACGGAAAAAAATATGCAATAGACGACATTTTACGAAAATGTACAATAGCGCCTGATTTAGCGCCGGATTGTTCACCACAATTAGGAAAAAATTACACTAAAATCCGATGCTAAATTCGACGCTAAATCCAATTTTTGTTGTAGTGTATATACAAATAGGATCAGATCCATGCATAGAACCTTTCCAATCTAACAATTGGTGCGCTCAACCTGGCACCGGGAAAACTGATGGACCAAAATGGACATATATTGGTCATCCAGAAAGATTTTTCAATGAAACGAAAGGAAACCCTTACTGGAAACGTTGTTTAGGACATAATGGAACAGGTCCCAAAACAAAACAAAAAAATAACAGATAATTGTGAACCATAACATATGGTTTCGCCCCTTCCAGTATCGTAGATTCATAGTCACAATTTTTGAAGAAGAGAAAGAAGATCAGAATGAATATCATCTTGGATTCAAATCCTATAGAGTCCATTCTTCCTGGAACCAAAATATCACATACAATAATAAATCAAACAGATAATTCAATTCATCCACCGTTGCACACAATCATCATAATAATATGTTAAAACATAAATAAAATCATATGAGAAATACTTATCATAAGATATGGGCAACTGGTTGCAACATGACAACTTTCATCCCAGCTGTAGACATAGTCAAGCCTTCCTCTCTTGAACAGGTCACCCCCCAGCTAAGAAAATGGATCTACGGATAGAGGCACACTTACTTTAGCAACTCTCGGAACTACCTCTTCCAAGAACCACAATGCTTCCCACTACTACTTTCATGTCTATCTCCACTGCCTATGGGATATGACCTAGCTCGCCATTCCCATTTCATGGATTCCTTTGCGATATCCTGGACTAGTATAATGATAGAATGCAATCAAAGGGAAAACAACTAGACTAACTCTAAGTCTCAATACACTCCCAATACTACCAACATTCACAACATGGATAGATAACACAAGTCACATGGTCCAAAGCTCAAGATTAGCTTCAACAAGGAGAGGGAATATGAATTTACAGCACAAGGAGGCAAACTCTAACCCAAAGGAATCATCTCAAATTAGAGAGAGGTTATTTTTAAGATTCATCATAGAAACTTAACTTGAATTAGTGGAGTGGTGGCTTAGTGAAAAGGTTCCCTTTCCTGAATTAGCACCATGAGGAGGAGTTACCAAAACCTGAGTGGAGCCATGAAGAGAACATAGAGACACACCGATGCATAAGGGGGGTTACAAAAAATCAAGGAGGGTGAAATAGTTGAGAGAAGGTATCCAATATGGTCATAAATCTCATCAAATCACAAAAATAGGACCGACAATGCATAGTGTAAGAGTGGAAGCTAGCAAATAGCTTACAACCCCTAAAAACTAGGAAAAGGGCTCATATTGACCAAAAACACATAAATGTGAGGGAATATATTCCCAAGGAGGGTGCCCTAGGAAATAGGGCCCCACTAAGGCATGCAAAAGATGTAATATTAACTCCATATTCCATAAGTATCGAGAATAGGGTCTGTTGTACAAGTTTTGGGTGACCAACATTATTAATGTCATGAAGGTCCAAATATGAACTGGGATAGACAAACCTAATACAACAAAAGTTTATAAGGTTCTAGGAATGTCCCTATTTCCACTCACTTTGTGGAATCTATGTTCCCCCATACTCTTTTAGTTTCCTTTACTGAGCCATTTGATTATTTATTCAATAGTAACAACATTCAAAGATAGCAATGATGTTAGTAATAACATCAACATTAATAATAGTGCCAAAGTGAAAAGTCATGTTATCAAACAATAATCATAAATCCTTAATCACATTAATCATGCAAATAATCATAAGTCCACATAAAATATCATAAGTCCATTATGAAAAAGAACATAAGTCACATGTAGGATCGTAAGCCTGAGGCTTAACAACTGGGGTATTACACTTGATGGCTAGTTTGAATCTTCCTAGATTCACCCTAGGGATGTTGGTTTGGTTGTTTTCAACTTTGAATGTCCTAAATGCTTATTATGCTTATGAAGTAAGCACCTTATATCAAGGGAAACAAGACCTCGTTCCTTCCTCACTTGTAACATCTTCTCCCCCTCCATATTGCTCATGTGGTGAAAGTATTATTACTATTAACCATCAATATAAACGGAAAACAAGGAGGAAGAATAGAAAAAAGATGTGAAAACAAGGGGGTGGGCCCCCAATGCTTGCAAGTCATGCTAGGAGCACTCCTCAAATCACTACTAGTCATACTAGAAATCCACAACCAGCCTTTGGAGGTCATGTTGGGGGCGATTTTAGTCACTGTAAGTCATACTGAGAGTATGTCATCAACCTTTATTAGTCATGTTAAGGACATGTCACCTATCGTTGCAAATCATACTAGTGATAAGTCCCCAATCAGTTTTAGTCATATTGGACACAGGTCACCAGTGACTGCAAGTCATACTAGGGACGAGCAAGCAATCGCTACAAGTCATGCTGGGGGGGAATAGTTGGCCAATGTGAGTGATGTTGGACATGTTGACATTGTTGACAAACCTAAGCGAATAATATGCAAGCATAGGTTCCCTTGTAAGCTTTACGATGATAGGGTTTCACTTATTTTCCAAGAAAACACCCATTTATAGTTGGAGTCTTGCTCACACATATTGACGAGGTGGAATAGAAGGCCAAATTGTGGGTGCTACCTCCCATCCAAAATTTACCTATAATGATGGAAGGTGTTAACAATCATGAAGGCTTGCACTAAATGAAGGTTGAATTCAAAACAATTCTTGATGTAAATGAGGTTCAAATGAAACAATGCATAGTAGGAAGTGGATAAGTGGCCATAAGGAGTTGAACCTTCTTGATAACACAAAAAAAATTAAAGAAAAACTTCCTCTCTACAATGTTTCCATCCTAGACTAGAAGCATGGAATTAGTTAGTGCATCAAATACACAACTTTCTAAAGAGTGCCCAATGTAGGTAAACAACATACATAAAATGAGTGAAGCATATGTGGTATGATCATTTCATTCAATATATAAATTGGTTCCACCCAATCGACATTGCAAACATGTGTGTCATTCGTATTTGCAAAAAACATTGAGTAGAATGGGGCACCCTTTTTAGCTTATTGTATCACAATGATAAGGTCCCCAAACAATTATTGATGATGGTCATTCTTATGCATTTGGTTGGGTGACATAGTAGGTGTGGAAATGAGAGGAGGTTTGCATACAAACTTGGACATGGAATGTGAAGGTAACTTATGGTGTCAAGAATAGGAGGAATATAAATGGAGGTTGGATCAAAATGGGTAGTTCAAATATTTCAATTGTTGTTGGTATTATTCATCTCACACTTTCAGCTATTTCAATGGTTATGAATTTTTGTTGAAGGTAGTTGTAATGTATAAAAAACACAATCCTCCAAAATGTTTAGTGATTATATATGAGTGTACCATCTACCTTTTACATGGCCCAACACATTCAAAACTTACATCCTTTTATGTTAATCATTGTATGATAATTTTGATATAATATGCTTATAAATGCATTGAAGATGATGCCTCTTACCCAAATATGTGAGAAGAACTCTTACAAACAAGTATCCAAGAATATATCTAAAGAGAATTCCTAATGTATACATACCCTTGATTCCATTATGTAGAAACACACTATAATTATATGTTTGTAAAGAGATCTACAAATATAAATTGCCTAATTACCTCATACTTATTTGAGAAATAAGATCCATTTGTTGTTTCAAAATTGCAACATCCAAAAATTATGTAACTCAAAGCCTATATCTAATGTAAATAACCATTAATCATAAAGTATCCGTTCCTAGGTGACAAGGGATGTAAGTAAAGAGAAACTAGTTCATAAAACATTAATGTTCCTTTAATAACCAAACTATTTTAGGTCTATAAAATATCAAGACAAACTTACAACACTTGCCATAAGATATAAAGAAAAATGACTTCACTTCCTCATGATATAGTCCTTTTGTTCTAATTACATCAAACTTACAATGCTTTCCACAATATAGAAAGAAAAATGACTTCTTTTCCTCATGATACAAAGGTGACATAATCCTTTTTTTCTAATTACATCTTGTTTGTTCATAATTAAAGTTTGTGAGTAATCCTTTCAAATGGTTGCAAAGGAGAGAAGGTTTGACATAGTATCTAGTGTCTAACTTGAAAGAAGATGTTTTTTCGATAATTGAAAGATAGTGCTAAGACTGGCATGTATTAGTGCATGAAATCTCTTTATTTCCACCATTTTCTCAAGATTCCTATTAGCATTTTCATAGTGGATGTGCATTTGTGATTTCCCTATAATAATGAACTCATGACTTGAAAAATATCTTGTGGAAAAACCTTGTAACTTACTTCAATACCAGCATTTTTATGATAATTTTGTACAACAAATCTCTAATGCTGAAGTAATCATATATTGGTCTTAAGTGATGGGAGCTCAATGAATTGATTAAACCACTAGACCAAATTAAAACCTGCCCAATTGGCCTTTCGCAAAAGTGTTGTGAGTTTTTAATCAAAATATGTTTCAATACAAAATATAACAAATCAACCTAAAGAGGATATCTAGTGATAACATTGAATGCCTACAGTTATATAAGGCATGTTAACTAATTTTCCATATGTTGAACTAAAATAAGTACACCAATAGATAGATTTCCCTAAAACTTCCCACAAAATGCTAAAACACCCAAGACCATACAAGATATTGTACACCCGTTGGTCCTGATCTTTATTTGCTAATCTTGTGTGAAAATAGCATAGTATATGGAGTAAGCATATGGATTGAAATAAAAAATGATGACATTTAAAATTTTGGACAAATTTCCCTAACTAACTCTCCACAAATCCTCAATTAGTATCTAACTATTAATTATGACTTGTGGTTAGGGCATTTGACCACCACAATATGGGCCCTAAATTTTTACCTAAGAAAGAGATATGTGCATAATTTTAAGGATTAAATATACATGATGGATTGGTATCGATAACCATCCTCAATGTGCCAAAAACAAATACCGTCATATCCTGATAACATGACAAATATTCCCTTTGAAGGACCTATGTGGTGCCCAAGGGACACAAGGATGTATCATGAGCCCTATAGACAAATATTATGGTACAATACCCTATATTTTTTAGGCATTGAACCACATCAAAAGCACCAAGAACCATATCTAGTATTTTAAACTTTAAAATGAGCACCATATCCCACTTGCAGGTCAAAGATTCCCTATAAAGGGCCAATGTGGTGGTTTGAGACCCCGCACATGGACCATGAGATCCATACTAAAATGTTATGGCATAATATCCTAGCTTTTTCCTTATACCATGGAATGGTCCTCGAGATCCTTTAGTCACAATCCTAACTTCAAGTGTCTGTGGTGATTTGATTATCTGCTCAAGAGCACTTATCAATATACATAATTCAATTAAGTTCTAGGACACTTATCTTTTTAATGAAATCTTTCCCAAAACCATTGTGGGAGAGGCACACACCACCCAACCTTAGGCTAGCTGGCAATCAATAATCTTTCAATGTAGATTCCATCCCTAATTGATGCTATGACATCACAAGGATACGTGTTCAATCTCACACTCCGGGCCATATTCAAGGTGGTCTCCCTAGTCTAAAAATGTCAGTATCCACAAGGTTGTACCCTCATTGTGGTCTCTCCTCTCTCTCCCCTTTAAATTTTGTTCTAGTGAATAATCCCCTCAATGAGGAATCTCCCACCAAGGCTTATGAACCCCCTCACACGTGGAAATCATATCTCCTTCGAACTAGGTTTCCTTGCATAGTAAACTTTAGGTTTTATCTCATTTTTTCTTAACTATTACAAAATATTCACGATTTGGCATGAATTTTAAGCACATGAATGCTAAAACCTACTTTCCTTCTTATAATACAAACAATTTCACTACTGGGGAGTTGGCTTGAACTCCACACTATGAATCTTTGTTACATATTTACAGCAAATATGACAACACAAATCCAAGCAAATTTGGAGGAACAAAAATGAATTATCATAAATTTCATAATTTTGTAGATTTAAAATCAATTGAAGAAATTGGCCATAATGTTAAAGCACATGCACATGTTAGCCATGAATCTATCCTGGAGAGTTAGCTTAAATTGTCATGAGCCAAACATGAGATATTAATTCCCTCAAAGTTGGGAAGGTCACGAGTTCAAAGCTCTTGATTCTCTTATGATTAGACTCTATCATCACGGCCGTCACTTTACCACATTTAGCATCCATGGATCATGAGGAAGTACTCAAAGGGTTTTCCATGAGACTTTCCTCTTAAAATAAATATTACCCATGAAGCTAAATCACATGCACATGTTGATAGCGATTAGGAAATGTCCATGCACCAATGAAAAAAAAACACCACCCAAGGAGGTGAAGTATAATGGTTTTTGGAATTATACATAAGAAAAATAATAAGACAAGTATAATGGCTTGAACAATATTTTTAAAGGTGGTTATTATAAAACCACCCCTAAAAACACCTTTCCCATTTGTGCCCTTTCCACTACATCCCAAAGAAATCTAAGATGAAATAGGCAATTAAAAAGTGGTCACTCAATGAAACCATGTGGACAAGAAGGAAATATGCATCCCTACACCTTCTAAGTGGTGCATAGTGGTATTATGGGAGTTTTATCACACTTCATAAAATGAGAATGAAGGATTAGCCACCAACAATTAACTCCAATTTGTGAAGCAAAAAGGCGAGGACATTTCACATCACAATGAATATGATAGTAATTAAGATCACCAAATACACACACTAAACTCAAGCACATAACAGATTCACCTACCTCACATACACAAGTGACACACCAAACTCATACACATAATAGATGCACCAATTCTATTGCAATTTGAATTTCACTAGATTAGTGCCAATTCTATTTCAATAATTTAAAAAAAAATCAGATTTAGATGATGAAGATAAAAGATTGCAAACACTAGTTTTCTATGCTTATAACCTTTAAGACTACTTACTTAGATCAAAGATTTGACTGTTGATCTTATAAAAGATTGTTGCGAATAAATATGGGAAAAGAAAAACTCAAAGAACTGGTTTCTCTACTTATGACTTAGATAATTTCAAAAGCATCACAAGACCAAAATGTAAGGATATGCTACACCCTTGGAAAGCAGTGGAAGTCCTAAAGAATCCATCTTTGACCAAGGCTAGATGCTACTAAATGAGAGATGAGTTGGTCGGATATTTTGATCCCGAGTCAAATAAGCTTCCTCTACTGCAAATAGATGAGAGGGTCCCTCCGTGTGTTTTTTGTTGTTGAGAGAGGTTCATACAATCAATTTAAAATCAAGCTTTTAAATCTTGGAATCTTAATCACATTCAAAAGGTTGCTTATGCATGGACTATGCTGTGGTTTAAAGCCCCAAAACAAAAAATGTACTATCAAAATCCACTTTAAAACAACCAATCACATTCTAGAGGATGACATCATCTATAATGGTTGAAGTGGTATTGGTTGAGTTAAAGATGCTTATTTGTCAAATTGTAAATGGTGAATGAAAACCCATAGTTAATTATATGAATGTTGTAAGTAAAGTGCTAATTATGAAAATAGTACTTATAGATTATTTTTTAATATAATATAAATGTATTAAAGTACTCTTAAAGTGCTTAGAAAGACAAGTACTCTATGTTTTAATATAAAATAAATTACAAATACCCAAAAAATAAATATTTTATTCAAAACCAATATTATGTAATTAATTTTTCTATATTTTAATATAAAATAAATTATAATTACAAAAAGTAAATGCTTTATTCAAAACTAAAATTATGTAATTATTTTTTCAATTTATGAAATATATATATCAAATCTTAATTAAATGTAATTAAGATAAATGCTTTAATCAAAACCAATATTATGTAATTATTTTTTCTATATTTTAATATAAAATAAATTATAATTACAAAAAGTAAATGCTTTATTCAAAACTAAAATTATGTAATTACTTTTTCAATTTATAAAATATATATATCAAATCTTAATTTAAAATCAAAATCACTTACCATTTTATAAAAAAATAAAAATAATTTGTGATTAATTTTTATTTTGTTTTTAAATACTTAATATATGTAATAATCTATTATAATTATTATTTAAATATAAAAAATCTATTTATTTATTTTATTAAAATAAAATATTTTTTTTATAATAAATTACTATATGTATTCTCATCCGCTTGAATATTAATATTGATACTACATTTTTTTTAAATTTAGATAATATTCAAGGTTTATATTTTATTATTATTTTTTAACTTCTAAAACATTTTTATCTATATCAATATAAACCAGACACGCACATTCAAGTTATAAAACCAAATACATTCGTGAAACCTTAATGTAACAATGTAAATGAACTATTATATTATAATAAGATATTATATTGTAATATTTTTATGACATATAATCTAATTTACTTAATATTAACACATTTTTTTGTGATAAGAATTTATATACTACTCCTTCATCTTAATATTAACATTTTTTAAAATTATTTAATGATGTTATTAATTATTGCATTAAAAATAATATATAATATACATAATATATATCATAAAAAATATGAATAAAGAGTTTATATGTGTTTTTGAAAGTGTATGAAATAAATTAAAAACTATTTTTTAATATAACTTTATATTTATTTTTTATAATAGTTTTTTTATTTTTAATAAATATAAGTTAATATATAGTTTTATAAACATATTTTGAATATTGAAAAGGTAACATATATTTTAAAATTTAAAATTAATATATTTTATTTTATTACTACATTACTTTATAAGTACATCCATCATATTATATTCAAAAGTATTTTATGTATTTAAAAATACTTTACTTTTAGTCATATCAAAAATGGTTTATTTATTTATTTTATTTTAGATATATTTTCAATTAAAATTATTTTATGTATTCAAAAGTACTTTACTTTTAGTCATATCAAAGATGTTTTATTTATTTATTTTAATTTAAATATCTTTTCAATGAACTTAACCATAGTTACATTGGTTAGGGTGTAAGAGATGAATTGTAAATATACCTTCCCCACAAAATGCCTAACTCATAATATTTTATTATATCTCTTATGAGACCTATTTTAGACCTCAATATTCACCTAATGAGATAAATGAAGGGTAATAGGAGTTGATTAGTGATAATTTATGGGTAATTTATGGTCAATTATGGGTAATTAAGGGTCATTTAGGAGTAATTATGGGTTAATAAGGGGTCAATTATGGGATATTTAGGGGTTAATTAGTGGTAATTAGGGGTCAATTATGGGTTAACTAGGGGGAATTAATGGTACCTATGGATCAATGATATGTAAGTAGGGGCCAATTAAGACCAATGGCTAAGATAAACTAGTGGTTGTCCATGGTGTTGGGAATTTAGTTAGGTTCATGTCGACATTTCCCATTTTGAATCCTTGTATGTGAAGAACATTAGTCTACATCGATGGGTTTACTAGGGAATGTGTCATCTATGAATGTTTGGAAAGATCCATTGGGTTTGTCCACGAGGTTTTCCTTGGAAAAATGTAAGGCTCAATTAGAGGTTATCAAGGGTTAATTTCTGGCAAGCATGGATTATTTAGGGGTAATACTAGATAATAAGGGGTGAACTATGGGGTAATTAGGAGTTAAATAGTCGTAATTAAGGGGTTAATTATGGGTTAAGAGGGGCAATTAATGGTACCTATGGGTCAATTATGGGTAACTAGGGGCCATTTAATCCCAGGGGCTTAGCTAAACCGGTGGTTGTACATGATGTTGGACATTTAGTTAGGTTCATTATGTCGTGTTCCCATTTTGAATCCTTATGTGTGAGGCACTCTAGTTTACATCTATGGATTTACTGGGGGATATGCCATCTATGAATGTTTGAAAAAATCCAATAGGCTTCTCCATGATGTTTTCCTTGGAAAAAGGTAGGGGTCATTTAGAGGTTATCAAGGGTTAATTATTGGTAAGCATAGATTATTTAGGGGTGATTAGTGGTCAAGAATGGGTCATTTTGGTGCAATGAGTGATCATTGGGGGTAATTATTGGTTAATTATGAGGTTAATTAGGGGTCAATTACACAATAATTAATGGTAATTTTTAGTAGTATTTGAGAGGATGGATATTGAGAACATACCTGAAAAATATATTTAGGGGCGGTCCTTACCCCTCCCAAGTCATGAGAATTGAAGTTTTGGAAGCAGTCTTTAAAAAACCACCTTCAAAAGTAAAATTCTCTGATTTTTATGGGTGTTTAAAAAAAAAATCCTTGAAACATATATTTAGGAGTAGCCTTTCTAACCTCCCCCCCCTAAACGCCATGAGAATTTAACAATTGGAGGTGGGTTTTTACAAACCATCGCCAAAAGTAAAATTCTCTGATTTTTATGGGTGTTTTCAAAAAACC
>LPNX010756833.1:0-15408 GCA_001517045.1 Pseudotsuga menziesii | reverse complement strand
CCCCCCCCCCCCCCCCCCCCCCCCTTCCAAAAAAATAAAAAAATAAAAATTCCTGAGAATTGGAATTTAGAGGGGGGGGGGTTTAAGAACCGCCCTCAAAGACCTAAAAAAACTTGGGGGTGGGGGGTTAGCAAAACCACCACCAAAATGGTATTTTGTTTAGTGCTAAGAATAACTTCTACAGTAAAATATTGGGTTTACCCACTTCTTTACTTGCTAACAACTATAGAGGCTTTTTCGATGGTGCTTCCTAATCAGAAGCTACTATGGGTGGTGTAGGTGTTGTAATTTGGAATGATGATCACATCTTCCACAATTATAGCTACAATTCTTAACCTGGGACAAACACCAGATCAGAGATGTTAGCGCTATGGCTATTGTTGCACAATGTTAGAAGATTAAACATTGATAATATTAGAGTTTTTGGAGATTCAAAGAATCAAATTAAATGGATCAAGGTGAAGAACTATTTACAGGGGCGCTCTTTAAATTGCTGGCTCGAGAAGATAATTATACTCAAACAACAATTTTCTGAAATACATTTTAAGCATAATTATTGAGAAAACAGTATGCATGTTGTTAAACCATCAAAGGATGCTCTCAAGATGTTGGAAGGTAACATTTATAGTCAAATCCATAAGGATGGTTCCTTGGTGGAAGAAGGCTTGATAAACATTTATTAATTACTCAGGGCATCTTTCCTCCATCCCTTACATGATTTTATTTTTATCCCCCCCTTTCACTTCACTAAACTACCATATGTAACATCCCCTCTGCAACATCGATTCTTTAGTAATGAAAAATACAAGGCAAAATCAAAAGTGTAGCTTTCCGGTGAGAAGTTCAAGATTGGTAAAAGCATTGTAAGTATTAATGTGTATTTCCCTAAGTTATAATTTTATATTAGGCTTAGGAAACTGAGGACTTGTGTAACACCCCGGTTTTGACCCCATTTGCATTAATGTATATGATGTAAATATTATATGGAATCATGACAAGGAGCTCAAGGCCGAGGCCCTGTCATTGATTAATGTTGGTATATAGGCGATCATGGTTGATGCCTATGGTTTATGTGCTAAAGTCAAGCATGCTTGTAGACATCATGTAAATATGCATTTTAATTAAAATACCCACAACCAGCTATGTCAATGCAACATTAAAAGAGATGGGGGCATGATTTCCTAAGGATAAGTGGGGGGAGAATATTTAACCTTTGGGGCCAATGGGGAAAATCCAAATGTCAATCAAAGAACCCAAAAGAGGTGGCAACTACTTTCTTGTCTTATTCAACCAACCACTTAACTCTCCAAGGGTAGTTGGGCAGTTATTTACTTGGAAAAAGGGGGAGTATGGGCAGCTATTAGTTCTTGTAGGGTTGTCAGTGTTTTACCCCACGCTTGCCCAAGCAATATCTCTCATCAATTACCCTCGCGTGGAGGAGGGGAGCACATTCTTTACTCATGGAGGTAGTCGCAGCTCAACACTCACGCCTAGGATATTTCCTCATGCGCTCACGTGTAGGAAGACATTTTTTCCTCATGCACTCAGGTGGTTGAGATTACTCACATTTTTTGGGTGTTGTGTGTTTCCCCTCATGTGGGCAGTCATTTTCTTTAATTTCTCCAAGTAGGAATTCGTTTTTGGTAAAGCCAGTGAGTGGGAAAAGAGACCCACAATTTCTGGGTGTTCTTGAGTCCATTTTGGCCACGTTAGGGCCAAAACATCCCTGGGAATCAAATCGTTGTTAAGGGTTGTTTTCACCCTTATTGGCAATTTGTTTTGTTGCCAAACTATTTTCCTCAACCTAGAATTGTGTATCTTGCTGGCTATGCCTCTGTTGTTTTGATTTGAACTATTTTTGGAGTGGAAATGGGGTCTGAGTTAGCTTGATAAACCTAGTGGAAGAAGGAACTGCACTGACATATCTAGAGGAATGGCTCTCTTCTTTGCACACCCTAAATGGCACTGGAAGGGAAGGCATGGCCCGAGGGATTGTGTAGTAGAGAAGGGGATGCTTCCTTGTGTTGGGTTTGTAGATGTTTTTGAAGTCAGGCTAGATTTGGTGCAGGTGCACATAGCTCTTTGGTCGAGCTCACTAGATTAGCAGTCAGCCTTTCTAGGTCCTTTATAGCCTGATAAACCCAATTGTGTTGGCTTGGTTGAGTTTTGTGTATCCTTGTCTATGTGTCAACCTGCTAGTGTTCCCTTAATCCTTGTGGGGATCATGCCCAGCTCGGGGGTGGCAGTGTTTCTGAGAGATTCATGAGCACACTGGCCTATGGTTGGGTGGAACGTTGCTATGACGTAGTTGGTTGCGGGATAAGCTTCTTCCAAGATAAGTATTCTTGTGTTTAAATCTTTGCAACTGTGTTTGTTTTATAAATCAATAAGAACATGTTAAATGTTGTGAATGAATGAATTTGCTTCCATTGTTTGATAATGAGTTATGCATCTGTGTATGCTTTTATTTCATTGCATTTTATCTTACATTCATGGGGCTTAGTTTGCCCGGAGTAGCTAGATATCAGTTGTGTTAGTCGCGTCATCTCCGCCGGGTAGAGGGGTGGGGACGTGACAACTTGACTCAACTAGACATGGGGGCACAAATCCATAGTGGGAGAATTAAAAGCTAGGAAGCCTTGAGAGTTTCAGTGTTGATGGTGAGATGTCATCTTTGTGCCTTAGGCACAGGAAAAAGAATGAAATCATATTATTCTTTAGGTTGTTGAACCCATACGTATTAAATGCATATTTAAATCTTTAAGAGAAACCCTAAGGCAAATTGGATTGATATCTATTGATTAACATTATGAACACATACTACAATGTCTAAAATACTAATGAAACAACTACATAATTGTTATTATTTAGTCGTGAAATGTATATAAAAAATATAAGTATAACTCACCAAGGAACACCATTTAATCGCTATATTTATATACCAAAATACCATAGGTGGAATGCCACTTAAACCTTTCATCCCAGTTGTAGACATAGTCAAGCCTTCCTCTCTTGAACAGGTCACCCACCAGCTGAGACAATGGATCTATGGGTAGAGGCACACTTACTCTAGCAACTCTCAGAACTACCTCTTCCGAGAACCACAATGCTTCCCACTACTACTTTCATGTCTATCTCCACTGCCTATGGGATATGACCTAGCTTGCCATTCCCATTTCATGGATTCCTTTGCGAGAACCTGGACTAGTATAATGATAGAATGCAATCAAATGGAAAACAACTAGACTAACTCTAAGTCTCAATACACTCCCAATACTACCAACATTCGCAATATGGATAGATAACACAAGTCACATGGTCCAAAGCTCAAGATTAGATTCAACAAGGAGAGGGAATATGAATTTATAGCACAAGGAGGCCAACTCTAACCCAAAGGAATCATCTCAAATTAGAGAGAGATAATTTTTAAGATTCATCATGGAAACTTAACTTGAATTAGTGGAGTGGTGGCTTAGTGAAAAGGTTCCCTTTCCTAAATTAGCACCATGACGAGGAGTTACCAAAACCTGAGTGGAGCCATGAAGAGAACACAGAGACACACTGATGCATAAGGGGGGTTACAAAAAATCAAGGAGGGTGAAATAGGTGAGAGAAGGCATCCAATATCATCATAAATCTCATCGAACCACAAAAATAGGATCGACAATGCATAGTGTAAGAGTGGAAGCTAGCAAATAGCTTACAACCCCTAAAAACTAGGAAAAGGGCTCATAATGACCAAAAACACATAAATGTGAGGGAATATATTCTGAAGGAGGGCACCCTAGGAAATAGGGCCCCACTAAGGCATCCAAAAGATGTAATATTAACTCCATATTCCATAAGTATCAAGAATAGGGTCTGTTGTACAAGGTTTGGGTGGCCAACATTATTAATGTCATGAAGGTCCAAATATGAACTAGGATAGACAAACCTAATCCAACAAAAATTTATAAGGTGCTAGGAATTTCCCCATTTCCACTCACTTTGTGGAATCTATGTTCCCCCATACTCTTTTGGTCTCCTTTACTGAGCCATTTGATTTTTTATTCAATAGTAACAACATTCAAAGATAGCAATGATGTCAGTAATAACATCAACATTAATAATAGTGCCAAAGTGAAAATTCATGTTATCAAACAATAATCATAAATCCTTAATCACATTAATCATGCAAATAATCATAAGTCCACATAAAATATCATAAGTCCATAATGCAAAAGAACATAAGTCACATGAAGGATCGTAAGCCTGAGGCTTAACAATTGGGGTATTACACTTGATGGCTAGTTTGAATCTTCCTGGATTCACCCTAGGGATGTTGGTTTAGTTGTTTTCAACTCCGAATGTCCTAAATGCTTATGATGCTTATGAAGCAAGAACCTTATATCAAGGGCAACAAGACCCCATTCCTTCCTCACTTGTAACATCTTCTCCCCCTCCATATTGCTCATGTGGTGAAAGTCTTATTACTATTAACCATCAATATAAAAGGAAAACAAGGAGGAAGAATAGAAAAAAGATGTGAAAACAAGGGGGTGGGCCCCCAATGCTTGCAAGTCATGCTGGGAGCACTCCTTAAATCACTACTAGTCATACTAGAAATCCACAACCAGCCTTTGGAGTTCATGTTGGGGAGGATTTTAGTCACTGTAATTCATACTGAGAGTATGTCATCATCCTTTATTAGTCATGTTAAGTACATGCCACCTATTGTTGCAAATCATACTAGTGATAAGTCCCCAAACAGTTTTAGTCATATTGGACACAGGTCACCAGTGACTGCAAGTCATACTAGGGACGAGCAACCAATCGCTACAGGTCATGCTGGGGGGAATAGTTGGCCAATGTGAGTGATGTTGGACATGTTGACATTGTTGAGAAACCTAAGCGAATAATATGCAAGCATAGGTTCCCTTGTAATCTTTGCGATGATAGGGTTTCACTTATTTTCCAAGAAAACACCCATTTATAGTTGAAGTCTTGCTCACACATATTGATGAGGTGGAATAGAAGTCCAAAATGTGGGTGCTACCTCCCATCCAAAATTTACCTATAATGATGGAAGGTGTTAACACACATGAAGGCTTGCACTAAATGAAGGTTGAATTCAAAAAAATTCTTGATGTAAAGGAGGTTCAAATGAAACAATGCATAGTAGGAAGTGGATAAGTGGCCATAAGGAGTTGAACCTTCTTGATAACACAAAAAAATTAAAAAACAAACTTCCTCGCTACAATGTTTCCATCCTAGACTAGAAGCATGGAATTAGTTAGTGCATCAAATACACAACTTTCTGCCCAATGTTGGTAAACAACATACATAAAATGAGTGAAGCATATGTGGTATGATCATGTCATCCAATATATAAATTGGTTCCACCCAATCGACATTGCAAACATGTGTGTCATTCGGATTTGCAAAAAACATTGAGTAGAATGGGGTGCCCTTTTTAGCTTATTGTATCACAATGATAAGGTCCCCAAACAATTATTGATGATGGTCATTCTTATGCATTTGGTTGGGTGACATAGTAGGTGTGGAAATGAGAGGAGGTTTGCATACAAACTTGGACATGGAATGTGGAAGGTAACTTATGGTGTCAATAATAGGAGGAATATAAATGGAGGTTGGATCACAGTGGGTAGTTCAAATATTTCAATTGTTGTTGGTATTATTCATCTCACACTTTCTATTTCAATGGTTATGAATTGTTGTTGAAGGTAGTTGTAATGTACAAAAAACACAATCCTCCAAAATGTTTAGTGATTATATATGAGTGTACCATCTACCTTTTACATGGCCCAACACATTCAAAACTTACATCCTTTTATGTTAATCATTGTATGATAATTTTGATATAATATGCTTATAAATGCATTGAAGATGAGGCCCCTAACCCAGATATGTGATAAAAACTCTTACAAACAAGTATCCAAGAATATATCTAAAGAGAAGTCCTAATGTATAAACACCCTTGATTCCATTATGTAGAAACACACTATAATTATATGTTTGTAAAGAGATCTACAAATATAAATTTCCTAATTACCTCATACTTATTTGAGAAATAAGATCCATTTGTTGTTTCAAAATTGCAACATCCAAAAATTATGTAACTCAAAGCCTATATCTAATGTAAATAACCATTAATCATAACGTATTCGTTCCTAGGTGACAAGGGATGTAAGAAAAGAGAAACTAGTTCATAAAACATTAATGTTCCTTTAATAACCAAACTATTTTAGGTCTATAAAATATCAAGACAAACTTACAACACTTGCCACAAGATATAAAGAAAAATGACTTCACTTCCCTATGATATAGTCCTTTTGTTCTAATTACATCAAACTTACAATGCTTTCCACAAGATAGAAAGAAAAATGACTTCTCTTCCTCATGATACAAAGGTGACATAATCCTTTTTTTCTAATTACATCTTGTTTGTTCATAATCCTTTTCAAATGGTTGCGAGGGAGAGAAGTTTTGACATAGTATCTAGTGTCTAACTTGAAAGAAAATGTTTTTTCGATAATTGAAAGATAGTGCTAAGACAACATGTATTAGTGCATGAAATATCTTGATTTCCACCATTTTCTCAAGATTCTTATTAGCATTTTCATAGTGGATGTGCATTTGTGATTTCCCTATAATAATGAACTCGTGACTTGAAAAAGATCTTGTGGAAAAACCTTGTAACTTACTTCAATACCAGCATTTTTATGATGATTTTGTACAACAAATATCTAATGCTGAAGCAATCATATATTGGTCTTAAGTGATGGGAGCTCTATGAATTGATTAAACCACTAGACCAAATTAAAACCTGCCCAATTGGCCTTTCACAAAAGTGTTGTGAGTTTTTAATCAAAATATGTTTCAATACAAAATATAACAAATCAACCTAAAGAGGATATCTAGCGATAACATTGAATGCCTATACTTATATAAGGCATGTTAACTAATTTTCCATATGTTGAACTAAAATAAGTACACCAATAGATAGATTTCCCTAAAACTTCTCACAAAATGATAAAACACCCAAGACCATACAAGATATTGTACACCCGTTGGTCTTGATCTTTATTTGCTAATCTTGTGTGAAAATAGCATAGTATATGGAGTCAGCATATGGATTGAAATAAAAAATGATGACATTTAAAATTTTGGACAAATTTCCCTAACTAACTCTCCACAAATCCTCAATTAGTATCTAACTATTAATTATGACTCATGGTTAGAGCATTTGACCACCACAATATGGGCTCTAAATTTTTACCTAAGAAAGAGATATGTGCATAATTTTAAGGATTAATACATGATGGATTGGTATCGATAACCATCCTCAATGTGCCAAAAACAAAATACCATCATATCATGATAACATGACAAATATTCCCTTTGAAGGACCTATGTGGTGCCCAAGGGACACAAGGATGTATCATGAGCCCTATAGACAAATATTATGGTACAATACCCTATATTTTGTAGGCATTGAACCACATCAAAAGCACCAAGAACCATATCTAGTATTCTAAACTTCAAAATGAGCACCATATCCCACTTGCAGGTCAAAGATTCCCTATAAAGGGCCAATGTGGTGGTTTGAGACCCCGCACATGGACCATGAGATCCATACTAAAATGTTATGGCATAAGATCCTAGCTTTTTCCTTATAACATGGAATGGTCCTCGAGATCCTTTAGTCACAATCGTAACTTCAAGTGTCTGTGGTGATTTGATTATCTGCTCAAGAGCACTTATCAATATACATAATTCAATTAAGTTCCAGGACACTTATCTTTTTAATGATATCTTTCCCAAAACCATTGTGGGAGAGGAACACACCACCCAACCTTAGGCCAGCTTGCAATCAATAATCTCTCAATGTAGATTCCATCCCTAATTGATGCTATGACATCACAAGGATACGTGTTCAATCTCACACTCCGAGCCATATTCGAGGTAGTCTCCCTAGTCTAAAAATGTCAGTATCCACAAGGTTGTACCCTCATTGTGGTCTCTCCTCTCTCTCCCCTTTAAATTTTGTTCTAGTGAATAATCCCATCCATGAGGAATCTCCCACCAAGGCTTATGAACCCCCTCACACGTGGAAATCATATCTCCTTCGAACTAGGTTTCCTTGCATAGTAAACTTTGGGTTTTATCTCACTTTTACTTAACTATTACAAAATATTCACGATTTGGCATGCCTTTCAAGCACATGAATAATAAAACCTACTTTCCTTCTTATAATAAAAACTATTTCACTACTGGGGAGTTGGCTTAAACTCCACACTATGAATCTTTGTTACATATTTACAACAAATATGACAACACAAATCCAGGCAAATTTGGAGGAACAAAAATGAATTATCATAAATTTCATAATTTTTTAGATTTAAAATCAAGTGAAGAAATTGGCCATAATGTTAAAGCACATGCACATGTTAGCCATGAATCTATCGTGGAGAGTTAGCTCAAATTGTCATGAGCCAAACATGAGATATTAATTCCCTCAAAGTTGGGAAGGTCACGAGTTCAAAGCTCTTGTTTCTCTTATGATTAGGCTTTGTCATCAGGTCCGTCAGTTTACCACATTTAGCATCCATGGATCATGAAGAAGTACTCAAAGGGTTTTCCATGAGACTTTCCTATTATTAATGTACTCTTAAAGTGCTTAGAAAAAAAAATACTCTATGTTTTAATATAAAATAAATTACAAATACCAAAAAGATAAATGCTTTATTCAAACCCAATATTATATAATTATGTTTTCTATATTTTAATATAAAATAAATTATAATTACAAGAAGTAAATGAGTTATTCAAAACTAAAATTATGTAATTACTTTTTCAATTTATAAAGTATATATATCAAATCTTAATTTAAAATCAAAATCACTTACGATTTTATAAAAAAATAAAAGTAATTTGTGATTAATTTTTGTTTTTTTTTTAAATCCTTAATATATGTAATAATCTATTATAATTATTATTTAAATATAAAAAATATATTTATTTATTTTATTAAAATAATATATTTTTTTATAATAAATTGTATTCTTATCAACTTGAATATTAATATTAATATTACATTTTTTTAAAATTTAGATAATATTCAAGGTTTATATTTTATTATTAAGCCCGTATGGGTGTAGACTGACGTGCAAGTGTCGTGTAAATGAAGGAATGTTGTAAAGAAGGTTTCAAGTTCAAATGTCACCTAGACTTATCTGTGCCCCATGCTTGCGGGCTATGTGGACACACCTAGGGTTATAGTGGCAGCCGACGGGAATGGACCCCATGTCACGTGAGTACCAGAACCGCCCCGTTACCGATTCCTCCAGTACAAATATATATATATTATTTTTTAACTTCTAAAACATTTTTATTTATATGAATATAAACCAGACACGCACATTCAAGTTATAAAACCAAATACATTCGTGAAACCTTAATGTAACAATTTAAATGAACTATTATATCATAATAAGATATTATATTGTAATATTTTTATTACATATAATTTAATTTACTTAATAATGACACATTTTTTTTTATAAGAATTTATATACTATTCCTTCATCTTAATATTAATATTTTTTTTAAATTATTTAATGATGTTATTAATTATTGCATTAAAAACAAGTGGAATAAGCAACAAAGTTGCTTAGTACCTGCCTCCTAAGAAGAGATTGAAAATATATAGCAATAGGATAATTTTGCTATAAAAATATATGATAAAACAAATATAATTACAATTTGAAAGAAATTAAAACAAAAATGAATTAAAAAATGTCCATTTAAATACGATATAGGTTATTGCAATGTAGCATAAAACAAGCATATTCAAGCTTCCTTACATACTTTTAGTAATATTCTTGACTTATGTTATAAAAATATGCAAGTTTCTTTATAGACTAGCATAAATAGGAAATGAGAAATAATAGCTTATAAGACTATAAATTAGTATCATTGTTGTGAGAATAGTTTATTTTTATGAGACTTAAATTTTGTAATACATTTTTTAATTAAAAAACTTTATTGGAAAATGGTTTACCAAATGAGTTTTAAGATATAAAAAAATTAATTAGAAAAATTGTTTATTATGATTATTATAAATAAAAGTGATAAAGTATAAACATTTATGCATGACTTCAATTTAAAACATTTTTTTCTTCAAAATAAAATCAATCTTTTTTCTTCAAAATAAAACCAACAACACATAATTAACTATAACAAGATTCCACTTCAATGCAATATATAAACTTTCTAAGCAAATTAATAATGGTTAAGCCTTTGTTGACATTCCAACAATGAGAGAATGATATTATAAATTCAAAAGTAACCAATAATAAAATTAAGCTTTTTATGGAAGATAATCTAGTGTAATTATTTTTAATAGAAAATCCATATTAATCAATAATAAAAAACAGCATTTTATTAAAAAATATGGTTCAATTATATATTCAATAATAATAAAAAGGAACTATATGGTAAATTAAAACATATATATAGTTATTAATTCAATTTTTTATTAAATAGAAAATGGCCTAATTACTCATAATTTAAAAAATGTAACACTAAAATTTTATTTAGCATTAACAATGATTTAGGCTTTTTTTTACATTGTAATATTAGAAGTGTGTAATAGTGTTGAAAAACTTATTTAACATTAACAATGATTTATTGAGAGTATAATTGAAGTGTCATGTTGTAAATAAGAAAATCACCAAAAATAAAAACCAAATCTTATAAAGGAGATAACATAATCCATTGCAGAGGAATTTCTGTCGCGCTAATTCTGCTCTGCTCACGGGTCGACGGTGATGCTTGGCTTTCCGTTCCTTTCCTTTGCATTGTACGCAAAACTGTGATAAGATTTAGTTTCGTCGCAATGCGGACCTAACAACCACTACTTCCTAAGCATTGTGGACTTTGTGGTTACAGTAAGTTGATGTGCAATCTGCTTTTGTCCTAGCGTTCCTACGTCTTGTTCTTGTGCACAATTGTCCTCTGCCATTCATATCGAGGCCAGGCAAGCGGATTCAGCCGCAGTTTACGAGTTGGATCTTTGTCTTCTTTGGTGTTCTGTCAAATTGATATTTATTAATGTAGTCCTGAATATCTTGAATCCCGAATGCTGACCGTTTCTTTGCCCTCAAGACTGGCTATGTCTAACCGCATGGAGCATTGGTGCCTCCAGGTTATATAGAGTGCGGAACAAGATCGAAACTCCTGGGTTATGGCTTTGGGGATTTTTTTCGGTAAGAGCGGCTACAGGAATGAGCTGAGATTCGAATTTGGACTAGTTGTGCTAAATTCCCATATGTATACAGCTAAACCAGAGCCAAGCCAAAAGATTCAATGCACAGTTACAGAGTGATATAAACATGAAAGAAGAATTAAATAAAGCATGAAGAGTGGGCACTATCTTTTTCTCATTATACTTTCATTATATGAGAATTGGACGATTCAACGAGTCAACATTATGTTATCTTTTTTCATTATATGAGAATTGGACGATTCAACCAGTCAAAATTATGTTACCTTTTTTTTCATTATATGGGAACTGGACGATTCAACCCGTCAAAATTATATTGTATTATGAATTTTGATGCAATTTCTCAATATTCAAGAAAAACAGGAAAAATTATCCTTCAAACTTTTACCAAATTCACTTGCGATTACTTTAGTACAAAAATAACTTATTCCAAGTCAAATCTCACTCTTAAGTCTCATGATAGTTTTTGTTTGAAAACAACACTTAGTATAAGGGATGTCCAGGAAACATAATGGCATTGATCCCCACATGGAATGATATGCCTATATATTGTATTGATGCCATTAATGCTGTTAGCTCAAAGTGGCTCAGAAATGAGGCCGAATCGAAACCAGACACAGTGGTTTTATCGTTTTGTCATTAATGGCTTTATGTAAGAATCATATACAATATTCAAAATGCTTACTGGTATATTCCTTACGTATATATATATTTGAAAACAATATATCAAACTATGTGCAGAAATGGGAAATTGAAATGAACTCTGACTCATGGCAAACCCGTGACTTGCAGCTTTGATGGCTGACGACAACACATCACACCAAACGATAAGAAAATAGACAAGGAATCCACGAACTTACTTTGCTGTACAGAAATTCATCCGCCATTACCGCTTTCTGGTTTATTATCCTTCACTATCGTGATCACAGATCGAATCCCATCCCATCCGACCATGTGATTGTTAAGTACGTCAAACAGTGATCTGAGTCTCATAACAAGACAGAGGACTTTCGGTGGGAGCATCTGAAGCGAAGGATTACAAAAGATAAGAATCGATAAGCAAAAATGAATGCCACCATGATCATCAAATTCATCCATCTGTTGCTTTCCTTCAATCCCTGCTCTGCCATGACACCATCCACATCCAGCATGCATTTACCCAACACGAAAACCAGGCATTTCTTCTCACTGCCCCCTGAGTATTCATTAATCAGAAGACTCTCCAGGGGATACTTGAAAAGCGAGAGATAATGCACGAACCTCCAGTACTTGGGAATCTGATTCTTCGACACAAACAATCCCGAGAAAAAAAAAAAGCGCCGAGACAACCCGTGATCAGAGTGGTACCCATTATGTAATTGGGCACCACTGCACTGAACAATGCCACCATTGAATTTACACTGTAAACAGCCACCCAGATAACCAAAACAAAATACAGAAAAGCCGAAGATCTGTTGTTTAAGCCTGCTAACCAGTAAACAAGAATAGAAAACACCAGAGCCACAATCAACATAAAGGGAAGAAACACAATAGCATTAGCTATGACATAAGATGAAACTCTGTAAGCTTCGCCATAGCTTTTCCTGCTCAGAATATTACGTTCCTGCACAAATACAGGCAGTCCTTCAGTACTAGCTGAAAGCAAAAAAGTAAGACTGAATGCAAACAATCCCATGCGTTCTCCTAGCTCAGATCCCTTGTAAAATATCGACCCCAAACAGAGCCCTGCACCCATGGCCTGAGCAGTTCTTACAGCAAAAAAACCAAAACAGCTGGCAAATGGATATAATTTTATTTTTTTAATTTTATTATTATGACGTCATGTTGCCACATGTCAACTCAAATCTAGATACCAAATTCCAAAGCTTACATCATCTTCTATCCACCAATCAGCTGTTTACAAAATAGTTTTTTTAACAAAATTAAAAAAAATATTTTACAAATCCCTAAGTTATACTTTACAAAACAGATCTTAATTTTTTCAACCTGCATCAAAATAGAGCAACTAATACCAAAGTCAACCAAAGTCAAAAGGCAATCGATTACAATATACCTGCTGAGGCAGGTATAATAATATATAATATACATATTATATATTATAAAAAATATTTATAAAGAGGTTATATGTGTTTTTGAAAGTGTATTAAATAAATTAAATTTTTTTTTAATATAGCTTTATATTTATATTTTAAAATAGATTTTTATTTTTAATAAATATAAGTTAATATATAGTTTTGTAAACATATTTTGAATATTGAAAAAGTAACTTATATTTCAAAATTTAAAATTAATATATTTTATTTTATTACTACATTATTTTATAAGTACATCCATCATATTATATTCAAAAGTATTTTATGTATTTAAAAATGCTTTACTTTTAGTCATATAAAAAATGGTTTATTTATTTATTTTACTTTAGATATCTTTTCAATTAAAATTATTTTATGTATTCAAAAGTACTTTACTTTTAGTCATATTAAAGATGGTTATTTATTTAGTTTAATTTAAATATCTTTTCAATTAACTTAACCATAGTTACATTGGTTAGGGTGTAAGAGATGAATTGTAAATATACCTTCTTCACAAAATGCCTAACTCATAATATTTTATTATATCTCTTATGAGACCCATTTTAGACCTCAAAATTCCTCTAATGGGGTAAATGAAGGGTAATAGGGGTTGATTAGTGATAATTTATGGGTAATTTATGGTCAATTATGGGTAATTAAGGGTCATTTAGGGGTAATTATTGGGTATTGAGTTGTGGTAATTATGGGTTAATAAGGGGTCAATTATGGGATAATTAGGTGTTAATTAGTGGTAATTAGGGGTCAATTATGGGTTAACTAGGGGAAATTAATGGTACCTATGGATCAATTATATGTAAGTAGGGGCCAGTTAAGACCAATGGCTAAGATAAACTAGTGGTTGTCCTTGGTGTTGGGAATTTAGTTAGGTTCATGGCAGCATTTGCTCATTTTGAATCCTTGTATGTGAAGAACATTAGTCTACATCGATGGGTCTACTAAGGAATGTGTCATCTATGAATGTTTGGAAAGATCCATTGGGTTTGTCCACGAGGTTTTCCTTGGAAAAATGTAAGGCTCAATTAGAGGTTATCAAGGGTTAATTTTTGGCAAGCATGGATTATTTAGGGGTAATACTAGATAATAAGGGGTGAACTACGGGGTAATTAGGAGTTAAATAGTCATAATTAGGGGTTAATTATGGGTTAAGAGGGGCAATTAATGGTACCTATGGGTCAATTATGGGTAACTAGGGGCCATTTAATCCTAAGGGCTTAGCTAAACTGGTGGTTGTACATGATGTTGGACATTTAGTTAGGTTCATTATGATGTGTTCCCATTTTGAATCCTTGTGTGTGAGGCATGCTAGTTTACATCTATGGATTTACTGGGGGATATGCCATCTATGAACGTTTGGAAAAATCCAATAGGTTTCTCCACGATGTTTTCCTTGGAAAAAGGTAGGGGTCATTTAGAGGTTATCAAGGGTTAATTACTGGTAAGCATAGATTATTTAGGGGTGATTAGTGGTCAAGAATGGGTCATTTTGGTGCAATGAGTGATCATTGGGGGTAATTATTGGTTAATTATGAGGTTAATTAGGGGTCAATTACACAATAATTAGTGGTAATTTTTAGTAGTATTTGAGAGGATGGATATTGAGAACATACCTGAAAAATATATTTAGGGGCAGTCCTTACCCCCCCCCTCCCCCCCAAGTCATGAGAATTGAAGTTTTGGAAGCAGTCTTTAAAAAACCACCTCCAAAAGTAAAATTCTCTAATTTTTATGGGTGTTTTCAAAAAAATTCCTTGAAACATATATTTAGGAGTAGCCTTTCTAACCTCCCCCCTAAACGCCATGAGAATTTAACAATTGGAGGTGGGTTTTTACAAACCATCGCCAAAAGTAAAATTCTCTAATTTTTATGGGTGTTTTCAAAAAACCTCCTTGAAACATATATTTAGGAGTAGCCTTTCTAACCTCTGACGACACGTCTGCGAATCGGAGAAACTGAATCCCCCACTTGGGCCTCCACCACCTCAATCCTCCATCACTTCGATAGCAAGCTTACTAACAATGGGCAAGCTT
>LPNX010756831.1:167892-181937 GCA_001517045.1 Pseudotsuga menziesii | reverse complement strand
TACACAATCAAACAAATCCAAACAATGTGAAAACTAAGATAGGAAAAACCAATGCAAAGTCAAATTTCGAAAAATAAGCACTAGGAACAACCCTAGAGATGACAGGTCCGATGATGAAGGAGGCTCATCAGGGATGAAATAGGAGCGATGGTGCATATCATCCCAAGGATACTCAGGAGTTGAAATAGCTTCAAGGATCTCCTCATCATTCTGAAAGCGGTGCATGGATAGATCATATGGATCTTCCATGACCGAGGAGGGGGAAGGACTGCTGGAGCAAGAGATCGTGTATATGGTGTTGGTTGTGTTGAAAGAATAAATTGGAGGGTGTATCTCCTCAAGGACAGTAATTTCAGACTCATGAGAGTGTGTGCGAAGGTCACTAAGGAGTGACCGATACTCCAGAAATTTTGGGTAATGGTGTGAATAATGACCATATTGGCTATAAACTACACATGGATGGTTGGTTCACAGTGACTTATTTTTCACCGCGGTTGTGGCTTGAACATTGACCATCGGAAGGTCATTAGTCTCTGCTACAGTGTGCATGTGGTTGCAAATAATAGGTAAATCAAGACAATTATGTGTCACATGGCCTTGAACATCACATAAAGCACATTGTTCCTAGGAATTTTGCACCTTCTATGGATAGAAGTTGTTCCTCTGGTCTGAATGGTTCAGATCTAGAACAAATGGTTTACAATAAGGTTGGAAGTCTTTTCCTAGAAGCTATAAACACCTGGAATACAATAATTGATGGAGTGATGTGGTTCTTCTCTTATGACAAAAGGTCTCCAACAAATTACCTGCATAAACACATCAAATAGACAAGAGATCAAAGATACCAGAACATCATCTATAGATCTATGTCAGTGACTAAGGAATCTGACAATAACATGCAAGATTATAACATAACAAGTATATGGGAAAGGAACCAAGTTTACATTAATAAAATGAAGAAAGAGTTTACAACCTATGCCTTAGTGTTGATATTCTCTCTCACAAAACCAACATCTTGTCCCCTACAACTCCAACTTTCTCCCTCAATCTCTCTTGAATGGCTTAGGCTAGAATATCAAAACAACATCATAACATTACTCTCTCCTCAACCATGGAGATTGAGCCTACTTTTATATGATTGCAATGGATAGGGATGGTTGAGAAATTGAAGGGTGAGGTGGCTAGGAGATCCTACAAGGATGGATATCGAGCCCAACTGACCCTAGTGATCAGGGATAAGGGTTCCATGAAGCCTTGTTTCGAGAAGATTCATGAGAACCTCTCTTTTTCACTTTTTACCAAGAGCACCGCTTCTTGTTCTGCATGACAGAGTGGTTTTAGGAAGAACTACGTATTTATTTAAGGGTAAAGGTGGTGCCACCACTACTAATATATCACACTAATCTAGGGACTAAAAAATAGTCTCATAAGAGATTTCAGACAATTAAGCATGAAAATGGCATAATGGTGCTGCAATAGGAGTAGCAACTCTGTACAACCAATAAAGAATGAGTAATACAATACAATGATCATGCAATATGCATGAATGGAAAGAAAATTTGAATTCCAAAGGAGGTCATTTGAATTGAATGAATGGGTGTAGCTTAACTGAATGCAAGCCACAGTAAACACACCTAGTTAACCCACTGATCAAGTCAAGATTGACTCAACTGAGTCCTAACTAAAGTTGGAGTGCAATGGATGACTGATTCTAACTGAAAGTAGCTCAGAAACATGTCACTACATGCCAACCAACAAGTGGTAGTGCATCATTAACTCCAATGAACCCCGATGAGGTTAACTGAAGTCAAACTGGTTATCAGAGGTGGTTGGAGACACCCTAGTTGAATCCAGTTCATAAATATTAATAAAAATCATCACTATAATGAATGGAGGTGACTTCACCACTTAGCTTAACTGATTGTAACAATTGGTTGCAATTAGGTGCATTTATGACACTCAGATCACCCCCAGAATGCTCCCTGTTTGAAGGAGGAAGCCCAGTTATCCTCCCCGAATGAAGGAGAAGGATTAGTTGGCCTCCTTGACTGAAGGTAGGCATGGGTGTGCTCATGCTAATTTCATAGTGTGCTCATCTGATGCCGATTAAGTCAATAAAACTTAGGATAGTGGTTTAACAAGGCCAAATTGACCAAATTAAGTGTGCATGTTGGGTAAATGTCTCCAACACCCCCCCTTAAGCTATACTCAGGAGAAGTAAAAATAAAGTGCATGAAATGCTAGGGCCCCAAAAACAAAGGCCATAGGTCACCATGTACAATAATGTAACTCAAACAATGCTAAAAAATAAAACTAAGGGAGGAAAAGAGGGAAAACCCAGGGGGAACCCCCCCCCCCCCCTCAAGCTGAACATTGAAAGTAGTCTGGTCACCATGATGAAATCACCCCCAACAGTGAACGGAGGTAAGTGAACTTATTTTCTAAAAATCTCTTGGTGAATATGTCTGCAATCTGCTAATTAGTGGGGCAGTATTGCAGAATGATGGTTCTGTCATGCACTAATTCCATGATATAGTGCATGTGTATCTCTACATGCTTGGTCCTCTGCCTGGTAACTGGATCTATGGATATATTAATAGAAATTTGACTATCACAAAAGAGGACAGTGTAAAAATTACTACCAATATCAAACTCTAAAAGAATGCCTTGCAACCAAATAGCTTGGATGCAAGCATTCACCGCTCCTCGGTACTCAGCCTCTGCTGAAGACAATGCTATGGTGGCCTAATTTTTGCTAGAGAAAAAAATGGGGCCACCACCAAACATGAATACATATATAAAATTAGACTTCTGGTCAATAGAATCACCCGCCCAATCGGAATCTGTGTAACCAACCAGCTCTACCTCGGAGTCTGCAGCATAGTGAATGTCGTAGGTCTTGGTTCCTTGAATATACTAGAGGATCATCTTTGATGCCTTCCAATGAAGATCATGAGGCTGCTGCATGTATCTTGACATAGCATTCATGTCATAACATATATCAGGCCAAGAATGAGTCAAGTACAACAAGCTACCAATCAGCTGTCGATAAATAGTGCAGTCCATGGGAGGTGTGCTTTTTTCCTTCTTCAAGGTTGATCCCTGAAAGGAAAGGGAATGGATCAGCATTACATTCAGCCATGTTAAAATTGAATAACAGGTCTGATATGTATTTGTATTTAGTTACTATTATCCCATCAATATTTTTCTCAATTTCGAGCCCCAAAAGTTGCTTCAAGAGCCCCAAATCGCTCATTTCAAATGCATTGTGGAGAGCAGTTTTGATGACTGAAATAGAAGAAACTGTGCTACCTGTAATCAGTAAGTCATCAACATATAAAACAATAATAATAAAATTACCATCATACTGTTGTATATATACATTTGGATCTGATTTACACCTTTGGAATTTTTGCAAGAGAAGGAAGGCATCCATCTTGGAATACCACTCTCTTGGGGCCTGTTTTAACCCGTATAGTGACTTCTTTAGTTTGTAAACCAAATATGGATCAGAAATGTATCCCTCAGGCTGCTTCATGTATATCTCTTCATGAATATATCCATGTATAAATGCATACTTAACATCCATATGATGCACTTCCCAATGCTTAGATGCAGAAATTTCCAAAACTAGGCGGATGGAGTCCATTTTTGCAACCGGTGCAAAAGTCTCATGGTAGTCCACAAATTGGACCTGGGGGAAATTTTTTGCTACCAGAATTTCCTTATACTTGCATGTTGTTCCATAATCATCAACCTTATTCCTAAAAACCCACTTGCATTGAACCAATTTCCTCCCTGGAGGAAGAGAAAGTAGTTCCCAAGTAGTGTTTTTTTGAAGAGAATTCATCTCTTCATCCATGGCATCTTGCCATCTCAGATACTTCCGAGCATGTTAGTAAGATTTAGGATCAAAACTTAACATTAAGTAACAATATTTGGACAGAAAATAATCAGGACAAGAGAGCGCAATACCTAGTCTTTGGAAATCAGATCGAGTTCTCCTTGGATCATCCGAATTTCCAATGTTTTCACCTGCGGAGGAGAGTGTCTGTCTAGCCCAAGTTGGGAGATGATTTTATACTTCAAGTTCTGATTCAGAATCTGATGTTTTTTTTTCACTAATATCATAAATCAGAGGATCCAAATCAGGGTCATCACCCCCAATTCCATCATCCAATTATTCAGTAGAATAAGAAGGAAATTCAGCAGTTTTCTCCTTCACTAGTTCTACCTCCTGAAGAGGCTCATTGAACATGACACTCCTTTCAATGATGATCTATTTTGTTTTTATATCCATAAGATTGAAACCTTTAAATTCATCAGGATATCCAATAAATATACATTCAATGCTTTGCAGTTGTAAAACCCTCCTTTTATCAAGCGGAATTCGGGCCCATGCAGTGCACCCAAACACCCTCAGATTTGACACATCCAGCTTGTGTCCGAAGTATGATTCGAAAGGGGTATTCCCTTTCATGGATGAGTGTGGAAATATATTATGTATGTATTCTACTGAATTCATGGCTTCTTCCCACAAATTTTCAGCCAACTTCTTTTATTCCAGCATATAAGTGGTCATCTCCTTGAGAGACCAATTATTCCTCTCCACTACACCGTTCTGCTGGGGAGTGTAGCGGAATAAATGTTGGAACTGAATACCAATTTGGGAATATATATGCATTAAATCATTACTGGTATACACCCCACCATTATCAGATCTCAAAATCTTGACCTTTTTTCTAGATGCATTCTCAATCAAAGCCTTCAATTCAATGAATTTTTCCAAGACTTTCGACTTCTTTTTGATAAAAAAAGGCCCATGTGTATCTGGAAAAGTCATAAATGAAATTGAGAAAGTACCTTGATCCATTCTTGGATGTGGTAGGCATGGGTCCACTGATATCATAATGTATCAGCCCCAAAATTCATGATGCTCTACTTGCGTTCCCCCGATCGAACTTATGCTCAGGGTGCTTTCCAACAACACAGCCTTTGCAAATTCCAGTGGTAGCTTTGATGATTGGGAGGCCTTCAACCATAGAATTATTCTGTAATTTCTACAATTATTTGAAGTTCATGTGGCTGAACCTCTTATGCCACATTCTACTAACCTCATTTCCATGAGTCAACAATGCAGTGGGCTTTGCATCCGCCACAAAATGGGAGAACTCATAGACTTTTGCATGATGGTTTGCAAGGCCTTCTGCTACAAGTTTTTCGGATGCAAGTTCTATTATCTCTACATCATCTAGGATAAAGGAGGCTCTCTTGGGAACTCCCATATGTGTCATTTTATAAGAACTTAGGAGGTTTGATGCAAGAGCTGGTACATACAAAACATTGGAAAAGAAACCATGCTCAAGATTTACAGTACCTTGTCCTTCGGATATGATTGTGGAGTCATCTTCCATGTGGATGGGAATGGATTTGCCAATCTCCAAAGATGACAATGAGTCTCTTTCAGCCATCATGTGATTCGAAGCTACAGAATCTATCAATAGAGCTTTGGACTTCGAAGTGCTTTCCATGAGAGCATGACCTCTTTCATGTTGTGGTTCCCGATCTTTTGAATATCTCCTCTGAAAGCTTTTCAGAAGATTGATGTGATTTTTCTCAAGAAGAGAAGTAGCTTCATCAAGTTTATTTTTCATGTAGGCATGTTCAGGGTGGAAGCCCTTCCCACAGTATGAACACCTGACTTTTTCCTTTCCATGATGCCCTTTGTTTTTGCTCTTCTTCAAGTCGAAAGGCTCTTCATGCTGCTGGTTTTGAACTTTAGGCTTAGGAGCTTAGAATTTGGTTTTTGGTTTATTCTATTGCTTTCCTTTACCCTTATGATCTTTGGGCCCCAAAGCATAGAGGGCTTGATCACAGGAGGATATGGTGATCCCCATCTGGACAAGCTAATCATGTTCACTTTTTAGGGACTCAATGAAGGCATTGAGTGAAGGTATCTTCCATCCATGGGTTGTGAGCTTCCCCGCACAAAATTTAGAAACAAACAACAAATAATCATCTCCAAGTTTGGAGAGAATGGTGAGGATGAGCTGATCATCCTCCTTCTCCACCTTACACTACTTCAATAGTAAGACAATGTGCTTGAACTTTGTGAAAAAATCATTTAAGGTCTCGAAATTCGAAGGTTGGAGAGACATCAACTCATTTTAAAGCTGGTACACTCTCAAATCATATTTTTTTCCATACAGGGTGTCCAATTTGTCCCAAATTTCCTTTGGATTCTTCAATCCCAAGAGATGGAAAAGAAGTTCCCTAGAAATAGAGAGGCACAAGAATCTCAATGCTTCATCTTTCTTGTTCAAGAATCTAGCTTTGTCTATCACATGAGTAGGCTCTCCTTTAGTGTCCATAGTGACCCGGTAGAGTCCTCTGGCATGCAGCTGGATCTCCATGTCTCCTTTCCATCAATGGAAATTGAACGGAGTCAAGAGTTCGATGGAAGAAGCCATCTCAAAGTGCTGTAGTGAATGCTTTTCACTTGTTAAAACCTACAAATCACAACAAAAGGGGCACCATAAGGTTGGATAGCTTGCACATTTTAGGCTTTCATCACACCCAGGATAATTGATCAAGAAATCTTGATCAACAATTTCTTTACTTGAGGTATTAAGTGGTAAGTCTTAGCTCCTGGTGCAGTGCTGGAATTTTGAGCTTTTGGTCAATTTTTCATGCAAGATTTGTCAAAAACCATGTTTTTGAGAGATTTGAGCTTCGTCCCGCCATGAGCTCTAATACCATATTAATATTTCACATTAATCTAGGGACTAAAACACAGTCTCATAAGAGATTTCAAACAATTAAGCATGAAAATGGCATAATGGTGTTGCAATAGGAGTAGCAGCTCCGTATATTCAATAAAGAATGAGTAATACAATACAATGATCATGAAAGATGCATGAATTCCAAGACAATTCAAATTCCCAAGGAGGTCATTCAAATTGAATGAATGGGTGTAGCTTAACTAATTGTAAGCCACAGTAAGCACATCTAATTAATCCACTTATCAAGTCCAGATTGACTCAACTAAGTCCTAACTGAAGTCAGAGTGCAATGGATGACTGAGTCTAACTGAAAGTAACTCAGAAACATGTCACTGCATTCCAACCAATAAGTGGTAGCGCATCATTAAATCCAATGAACCCCGATGAGGTTAACTGAAGTCAAATTGGTCATCAGAGGTGGTTGAAGGTGCCCTAGTAGACTCCAGTTCATAAATATTAATAAAAATAATCAATATAATGAATGGAGGCGCTTTCACCACTTAGCTTAACTGATTGTAACAATCAGTTAGCAATTAGGTGCATTTATAACACTTAGATCACCCTCAGAATGCTCCCTGTTTGAAGGAGGAAGCCCGGTTAGACTCCCTAAATGAAGGAGAAGTCTTAGTTGGCCTCCTCGACTGAAGGTAGGCGTGGGTGTGCTCATGCTAATGTCATAGTGTGCTCATCTGATGCCAATTAAGTCAATAAAACTTAGGATAGTGGTTTAAAAAGGCCAAATTGACCAAATAAGTGTTCATGTTGGGTAAATGTATCCAGCAACCACTTACTTCCAACATATTAAAAGCGGTGTTGAAGAAGGTACCATTTTTTTACTAAAGGGTAGAAGCGGTACTATATTTTCATATACAAATTTGATGTCTAGACCAATGTTCTTGCTTCACAATTTGGGATTGAGGGAAACATTGAAGTTTGGGATCTCCTCACATGATTATGACGAGATTTAAGTATAACAGAATACCCCCCAAAGCATGAGGCTAGAGGGATACGATAGGAATGATCTTTGAAAGAGCAAGTTATCACTTCGAGGAAAGAATCAGCTTGATCGAAGATCATCAACCAGGCATATTCCATACATCAATAGTTTTGACTCATGAACAAAATGTGTCTTCATCATGGCTGCAGGCTAATACAAGGCAGATCCATGAGAGAGATAAACAAACATGGCCACTAGAACATAGCGTAGATCCATGTCATAGAGGACTCAAACTTGGACATAGATACCAGACATACAATGTATATCTATGTCATTCAGATGAAAATTTGAGCATATCCATGACCATACAAACATGGAACCATGATGGTACTTCATCCAATATATCCCATTGCAACCTGGGAAGAAAGCTATGATTGCTTTCAAACAGATACCCAGGGTCTTCGTCTCATCTTCCACAAAGTACGATTCTATCCATGTGATTACAATGATCTAAAGTCGACCATGGTAGAAACCACTTGATTACCGGTCAATGATGTGAACCGTTAACAAGTGCAAGGGATATCACCATTAATGTCAATGATTCCCAAGGTACTCTAGTACAATCTACTAAGTGTGAATAGATGTTTTGATGTCGAACACTTAGTCGAATATCTTGATCAAAGGTCAATGATGTGAACCTATGTTGAGAGCGATAGAATATGTCATTGAGGCATACAGATCTCAAGGTACTAAACTTGTTTCTAAGACTAATTCCCATATGATGAGCTGATGTCGACAGGAATAGTCTCGTCGAAGGAGTTCCATGATGAAACCCACATCGACAACACAAAACTCGGAATAAAGTTTTGGAATGTTGTAGATAATGTAACCATCAAATTGACTCAAAAGGTACTGACACATAGGTTGTTTTAACTGTAGAGGTAAAATTCTAACTTCCCTTTGAACATTGGGCGGCACGACAAAATACTTGGCAGCATTGACTCGACGTGGAGGAACACAATACGACATTGGACAATGCATTATTTGAAAGAATCAAAGGAGTGACATGAATCATGAAAGTGGATCGACTCAAAGACAAGCTGATTTACCCAATTGACTGAATGAAATGCAGACAAGTGACATGTTCGAAGGTGACAAAAAAATGCCATTTTATTTGCAAAATGAAGTGATTCCCTTCCCTTAATTTCCCCATCATGATTGATGAGTGCCTCATTTATTTTTTATGAGTCTAAAGAGGGTAAAAAACACTCGTTGTAGCTTATCTGAAGACAAGTCCATTATCATACGTTTTATGAACCTGAGAAAGGAGGGATTCGTTCCCAAAAAAGGGTCTCTTAGTGTTTAGTTTAACGAGTCCATTGAAAGTTAACTCGGTATCATTCACATTTAGAGAGTATGAACGAAGACAAAATAACACTCCAAAGGGTCCTTTTTCGTATGATAGTCTATCCAAACCGAAAAAGAGATAACCTACCATCAGAGAGACGAATCTTCAAATACTTTTACAAGCAAGAAGAAGAAAAGTACTCGGCAATATTTTCATATTTAGGGAGTCCAAAAAGAGTTTAAAGGAGACTCCATTACGTATATTTTCACAAGGAAGAGTTTTACGAGTCAAAAAAGAATAAAAAAAAGACTCAAAACTTTGATACCTTTTTTTGAGAGCGTGATCAAAGTATCAAAATGAATGCTTGAGGACTTTTTCCGTTTTCAAAAGTATAAAAAATTCAAAAACGAACTTCCCAATAGACTTTACTGCTTATTTTGTTTTCCCTTCAAGACTTAAACAACCATTAGTTTCCCAAAATATTCGGAAAAATGACTTTCATGAACTATATAAAAGGGGTGTTTCTTAAAAATGATTTTAAAACATAAAAAACCCTAAAAATAGGCTATAAAAGTCTAAGTAAATAGTAAAAACAATTCATTTCACTATTTACCAACCTTGGAGAGCATTTTGGGTAGTTTGGAGCTAAAACTTTAGCTGAAGATTCCAGGAGCTTCCACCATCCATTTTTCATACTGTCAATTCTAGGTAACATCTACATCCATCCTCTCTCCTTTCATAGTTTCCAATTTTTAGTTTTCATGGTTTTTTGAGCTCATAGGCCAAACCTAGAATGGGAAATGAGGGCACCAGTCCTAGCCCTTACGGGAAAGGCAGTGATCGATAGAAATCGTATTTCTTCAGCTCTACACAGGCAGTGGCACAACTTTGTCTTAACTGGATAGAGGCAGTGTCGACCGTGGGCATCAAAAAACTAATAAACCGGCCAAGATAAAAGTTTAAAAGCAATTTGAATGATGAGAAATGTTTTAAATGGATCTTGAATTGTTTTTGGCAAGTTTGTTGGATCAAAAAATGGTTATCTAGAAAGAAAGGAAACATGAATTAGATGATGCTGCTACCACAGGAGATGCAGGTTGTGTGGCTTCCCTATGGGGTTGTCTCCTTCTGAAATTCTTCCAGACCCCGAGCATGATTTCTCGTCCCCGCTTGCTAGAATATATCCTGCAAATGTGGAACCCGGAGCATCCACACTTTGAGGTAGGGATTCATGTTTTGACCATAGAGGTAGATGACATCTACTTCTTGACAGGGTTGTCTAGACAAGGTGCCCCTATCTCTCTTACTGCTTCCCGAGGAGGGAATGTGACTACTCAAGATCTAATCAATCATCACTGTCAACCTAGAATGAGAATGTCAGATAAGAAGATTCCGATTAGTGCTGTGGTGGGTATGCCACTTTTCATAGTTTTTTTCATCATGCAGAGGTTGTTTGGAAACCAAGTACCTCATTAGAAATCCCGGGCACATATTCTATATGCGCTTTGTTCCTGTCTCAGAAATTGATGCAGACTCTAATGGTGCCCTGCTTTTTGTTTACAGGGATGATGTTAGATACCCATTCTGTCAGGGGTACAGGATAAATAAATCCTGTCTTTTGAATCTTTTCTACTTCGGCTTTAATAGTCGTAGCCTTCCGGTCATGGACTTGGCGCAATTTGTGCCCAACAGGTTTTGTTGTGGGATAGGTTTTAATTTCATGAACCACCATGGATGGGTCTATCCCAGGCATCTCTTCATAAGTCCAGGAAAAAATATCTCAGAATACTTTGAATAATGCTCTATATGATTCAGTTTCTTCTATTAAGCAGTTCTTCCCTACGTGAACATGCTCAATGGTTCTAGGTTTGAATGATATGTCAATTGGGGTTGTTTTAGTAATGTTGCATAGGTTTCCTTCAGATTCTATATTTTGCAACAATATAGGCATTTGCAGATGGGTGACAATATCAGTACTAATAAGTGATTCAAGGTCAAAACCTATCGAAGTGGTGTTGGGAAGAAAAGAAGATCGATGATGATGATCTTCCCATATGGGTTCGCTCTCACTGATAATCTCCATGATGGACTCATCTGAAGGAAAAGTCTATGTAAGATAATCTATATTGGGAAGATAAGGTTCCAACCAATAAGGCAGGTGGTAAGGATCCGAAGCCATGAGATGAAGGTCATCAACATGGTCATCGGAAATGGATTGGATAGCATCATACATTACTTCATGTGGGCCAAGCGAGGACGACTCAACAATTTCTTTACCCTTGGTACTAAAGCCAGTTGTAGAAATCATATTTACTGTCGCCACTTCTGTACTAGGAGGGGTTGATGGAAACACACCCATAAGGGTGGCGTCTTTCAACATACCTATCCCAATTGATTAGTAAGGAGGAGGGGACTATCCTAGAAAAGGGATGTTATTCGTCGTGGGGGTTGTAACATCTAGCCTGCAATAATCAAGTTGATCGATAGTCACAATCTTCCCCATATGTGGAAATTGGAGAGTTCTAAATACTGTCGAAGTGACAGCGATCATAGTGTAAAACCAATTCCTCCCGAATAGGAGATTGTAATCTAATGGGGCATCAACCACTTCCACCTGAATGGAAACATATTTTCCCCCAAGCTTGATAGAAAGTGCTAGTAATAGACCATGGGGCTGAAAATCTCATCCATCGAAATATTTCAAGGTATTAGGTGACTTAATAACCTTAGGAGAACCAATGGCTCTCCAATAGGCTATTGACAAGACTGATGTCGATGCTCCTTCATCCAGGATGGTCCAATGGAATTTTCTCCTAACTACTTTAGAAGAAATATGAAACATGAGTTGGTGAGGCAGTCTAGATTTATAGTTCTCTACATTGAAATGAATGAAGTTGGTATTATCTGGGTCTAATGCCCCCAAAGCTGTTAGCATTTTTTATGTTTCGTTGGACAACTTTGGAGTACCTCAAGGCTAGACATCGCACAAGGTGCCTGAGCTAGATATTCAACAACATTATAGAATTGGGCAGCTCGGGCATTGGGATTGAAAACAGACTTCCTAAGAGTAGCCTTAGGTGGTTGTAAAATTAAATCAAGATTAGGTTTTTCGATCACAAGAGGGCCATTAGACGAAGATGGGGGAGAACTAGTAGAAGGAACTTTATTAGAAGAAGGATTTTAGTCCTTTTTCTCTACTGTCTTGTCATAAGATTGACTACGAGTATTCAAACGGATGGTCTCGAAAGACATCATTCTGATTTCTTTCATGGAATTAGAGGTTCCTTGATTAGACATGTGGTCTATCAGTTGTTGTTGAGAGGGAAAAGGATCAGTACGAACTGCTGGTGTGGGGTTACTTTTAAAAAATTTACTGATCTCGTCATGATGAGAACATTCTTTTGTGAAGTGATCTCCTCCACACAATAAGTAGTGATATTTGGCTTTCCTTTTCCCTTTATCATTCTCATTGGTCGTTGGTTTAGGATTCTCCTATTGGTTCCCAGGTTTCTTGTTTTTACCTTTTCCCTTTTTCTTATTGCTAGGTGCTTGTGAATTTTGAATAGAATTCACCTGGACAGAAACCGTAGGAGTCAAAGGAGCAGTGGTAGAAGCATTTGTTTGCTTAGCAGGTTTGGTTGTCGATGAGGGCTGGATTGAACCAACCACCCCATCAACTGGAGTTTCTGCTAGTGGCTTAGTGGGATCTGTGCTGGGGCAAGGAGCTTGCGAAATTAAGTCATACAACGTTTCAGATTGGGAATTGACTAGATCTAGATACTGAGCTCGACTGATAGCTTGTTCTTCAGTAATAGCACGGCCCATAGCCACATCTCGGGAGATAGGGGGAAACAATGCCTTAGTGAAACAATCAGCTAGGATTTGTTCCAGGATGGGAGATTTAATGAGTCTTTGCCACCTTCTCCACTCATGGATATGGTTCGAGATGTGCATGGAGGTGTTCTGACGGAGTGAAGTTAAAAGATCTGTACCTATTTCATAACGAATGGGTAGCTGAAAGTGTGTAAGGAAAAGAGTTTCCATAGAGCTAAAGTCCACACATGAATGTTCTGGAAGTTCAATGTACCATTTCGCAGCCGTACTGGTCAATGTGCACTGGAAGAGCCTTAAATGAATAGAATCATGCATCAGGGAGTTCGATGAACTCCACAGGTGGAAGGTCATAACATGGTTCTTGGGATCATCTCCCTGCTTTCCATCAAATTTTGGAATGTCCAATGGAAACTTTACCGGAATCGTCGACCATGAAGGGTTGTGTCAAATGGGATCATTTATCAATTTAGACAAATCAGGTAATTCCAAAGTTGCTAGGAAAGGTAACTGACGATTGGGTTCCACATACTGGTAGTATTGATAAGGCATGTATCGACTAGTAGGACCATATGTTGACTGGTATACAGGTTGTTGAAATGGTTGATGAGATGATGAACTCCCCGAAGATCCACTTGAAGGGGTTTAACCTCCAGGGTTGGGACCGCCAGGACCACTTGGCCCTCCTGGACCTCCAGTACCACCTGGCCCACTGTTGTAATCCTACAGATCACATAAGGTTACCAATAATACATACAAAAATATACACAGAAGCAAGAGACAAGAACTGATATCATGAACAGACTANAGTCGGCTCCAGAGTGTGATGTCGCCAGCTCTTAGTCGAAGGTCGTCTTCAATAATAGTTTGTATTCTGGTACGCGGACTGACTGTGGAAAGGGTTACTGATTCGTCGGGAACAATTAGTTGGAGAGCTTCTGGCTTCTCTATCCATATTTCATCATCTTCAGGGGATGCCGCTTCTTCTTCTTCGCCTTCTGTGCGTCGGTCATGACCCGACTCGGGTGGTACTTCATCATGGTCAGTCTCCCTCGGGTTTCGCTGCAGGTCTGCGGCTCTTTCTCGTCTGGCTTCCCTTTTCTTCTGTCTTTCATCCCTTTCGATTCTCTTAATGTCCGACATACTA
>LPNX010756831.1:137987-166547 GCA_001517045.1 Pseudotsuga menziesii | reverse complement strand
TGGAGTAACTGTGCTTCTTTAGTCTCGTCCGGATTTCTCATCCAAAAGCTGCTTCAGTAGGTGTGGCACGGATTCGACAAACTTTTCGTGAGTCTCAGTAAAAAATCTGTCTTTTGCTTCTGCGACTGTCAATCTGTTCCTTCTCGCGTAATTTTGTAGATAGTTAGCAATTTTGCACTCCCACCAGTCCTTGATCTCCTGCTCTGGTATCATAGGTGAGCATATATTCAGTTATGTACTACCGGCAACGGAACCAATGTTGTAATCCTACAGATCACATAAGGTTACCAATAATACATACAAAAATATACACAGAAGCAAGAGACAAGAACTGATATCATGAATAGACTATATTATTCTCAATAGGTCATACAAAGCCAAGAACTGAACTATGTTCTTGTGTGGCTCAACAGCCTAATATACATGTTACAAACAGTTACAATCATAACTACCTGTCGGTTCACCGAACCGACACGACTATTAGTTAACAGACTAACTACTGTGTTTACTCGGCCGACCGACGTAGTCGGTACCTCGACTTAGTCGGCTGATCGACTAAGTCGGTCTTCGTTCAAGTCGACTTATGTCGACTTGCTCCTTCTACACCCACCATGAACACTAGGAGGAGGACCGCTAGGATCTTTAGGACCTCCAGACCACCAAGATGAGGACTGCCAAGACCTCCAGGAGGAGGACCACTAGAACCTCTAGGACCTCTAGGCCCCCCAGGGGGAGGACCTCTGTAAGGTGGTCCCCCTGCGCCTCCAGCAGTATGAATAAGTATTCCTCCTATTGCTGGCATTTAATACCAGTTGGGTTGCCCCCATGGTGTAAACGTATTCCCAGGGTATGGAATTCCAGTATAGGGCATTCCTGTAGAGGTGGATTGATAATTTATATTCCCTACAAGTATTTGGTTTGTTGGGTAACAATACCCCCATGAGGGTTTATTAACTACAAGTTGTGCCTCTAAGGGTTGACCTGAACTTAAAGGAGGGTTTACCATATTTGTATTGGTGGGATGATCATATAATGTGGATTGTCCTGCAGTAGAGTTCTATCTTTTATTAGTAACAATTCCACTTGTGGGTAATGTAGGTCGCACCAGGGCTTACCCCCCAGCGTCAGAAGGTACAGACACTACTGGAACTAAAGGTTGTCCCCTAGCCATAAAAAGTATAGGATGACTAGAGACAGACCTAGAATTCAAAATTGCAAGAGCGGAATTGGAGGTTTGACCTAGATTTCAAGAAGTCTCACCATATGCTGGATAACCATCAGTGGAAGCTCTGATTTCAGCCACATGCCAAGGATCTGTAACGGGGTAATCTAGCCGATATAGATTCATTATGAGGTGCAGGTGCAGAAAAAACTATGTCCATCCTGTGCATTCTCTCTTGAAAATCTCATGAACGGTGAATAGATTCTTGGATTTGTCTATATTCTTCTTCACCTAGAAAAGTTTGTTCAAGAGAGGTTCTATTAACCCCAAATAAGGAAATGGCCTGAGCCATAGAAGCTCTCCAAAATGGAGCATCAGGGCCATACTCAGGGGCATTAGGACTATCAGTACGACCTTCCATAAAAGGATGAAAGGAAGTATCATCCATAGGAGGTTGTTGAGCGAAGGGATTAATGTAAGAAGTGAGTTGATCTCCACTTTCTACAACCATATTTTCTTCCGCATGGGAACTAGTTGCAGCTCCTTGGTCGATGGCTTCCATTGGACTTTTTCCCGTAACAGGAGGAAAATCATGTGGTAAGCCTTGAGTCCTTCTGGATCATCTCAACTAAAACTCAACCAAATTGTATCAGTCACTAAACTAACCTAGGGTTTCAAAACTAAGAAAAATCACACCAAAATTTCTCCTACTCAAGCTATAGGACATAAACAAAATTAAGTGATAGGATGAGCTCAAAATAGTTGGTCTCTCACCAGGATTGTCAAGCAGGTGAAACTCACGATATACTCAAGGTACGTGTGTAGTAATCTCCCCATGTTGTTCTTGGTGTATTGCTCCAAACAACATGTCCAAATGTTTTTTCTCAGTTGGATAAGGAATCCTAGTAGGGTCTCTCGATATACACAAGGTATGTGGGATCTCAAATCGGTAGTAGTGTTGTCTAATGCACAACCGTTCAAAAGGGGCCTTCCAACATACAATCGAGTGCATGAAGTACCTTTCTATATACCTCAAGGGTACGTGAAAGGTCATTCGATATACTGACGGTACATGGAAGAATTGGGTGAGTCTCGGGTTGTAGTCATGACAAATTAATGACAGCTCCTATGTTTTACGATTCTTGAACACGTCACTAACTTATCACTCAAATTTCTATACAATTTTAGAACTATAACTACCGTTAATTTTATCTTGAACGGTTAGCTGAATGCATGAGATTTTAATAGAAATGTAAAGCCATGCAAATATGAAATGCAGATAATTTCACTTTACTTTTAAACACATGCCTACCTATGGGAAGGAGAGAGTATTTTTACTTTCAATTTTCATTTTGAAACCAAAAATTTCCTAAACAACTACACTAAACCAAGCTTTTTTCGAGAAACAAAATAAGCAACAAACTTCAACTAATTTTGAAAGCAAGCAAAGTAGGGTAAGATCTGTTTTTCTAAGAAGAAAGACAAAACACACTCAAAAGTATAATCAACATTTTTTCAAAATTTTCTTTAAAAACTAGAAAGATCTAACTGATAAGCACTAATATTTTTCTTTTGATGAGATCAACATATAAAAGAAAGAGAAGAAAGTTGGAAATCTAAAAGCTAATGAGGCTAATCAGAGGTCCAATAATTCATTCTCCAACAAAACTATAAAAAACTCTCAACAAAAAAAAAATCTTTTTTCAAAGCAAAAATAAGTCCTTCACAAAATTTTAATGAAAAATGAAACAAGATATCAATCAAGCAAGTCTTTCTTTTCAAATTTGTCTAGCAATAAGACTGAGATGTAACTGATGCTAAGCTCTCAAACACACTCCTTTCAAAGAAATTTAAAACCAAGCAAACAAGGAAATGAAAAGATGAGCCTATCCTAGCTCTTTGATTTCAGCAAAGCAAGCCTTTTACCACACCAAATTTATCACTCAAGCACTCAGATCTCTTCAATACAAACCAAAACACTCAGAAATGAAAGCAAGACAACCAAATTTTTTGCAAAAAACTTTGAGAAAACAATTCTGGAAAGACCTACCTGGCACCGCTTCCAGACGGTCATTGACAGAGAGGTTCTGCTACAGCACCACTTCTTGATTTCTACTTACATGTGGTGGCACCGCTCTTTGCTAACTGAATTCAAGCGGTGGCACCGCTTCTTGCCTACTGTTCATACGTGGTTCCCTGTAGATTCCCAAAACAAAAATAAATGGCAAAAAAGATATGTTAAATCACTGTGCAACTAGCATTAAAATCAGAAATTAACAGTATTTAAGAGCACAGAGAGTCAGAAAACTTAGATCTGAACAGATATGAAGATACCAAACCAATAACCACTAGATCAACTAGTGGATCTTATTGAACTGATGAAGAATGGGAGCTTGGATTTTTGACAAGTGTTTTGAAAATACTAAGGAAGATCAGATTAGCTAAAGCTCTTCCCTAGTGGAGTTGCCAGATTTGTTGCGAGGAATTTTGCACCTTCAGTAAAAGGAAGTTGTGCCTCTGGTCTGAATGGTTTAGATCCAGAACAAATGGTTCACAATAAGGTTGGAAGGCTTTTCCTAGAAGCTATAAACACCTGGAATACAATCTTTGATGGAGTGATATGGTTCTTCTCTTATGACAAAAGGTCTCCAATAAAATACCTACATAAACACATCAAACACACAAGAGATCAAAGATACCATAAAATCATCTATAGATCTATGTCAGTGACTAAGGAATCTCACAATAAAATGCAAGATTATAACATAACAAGTATATGGGAAAGGAACCAAATTTACATTAATAAAATGAAGAAAGAGTTTACAACCTATGCCTTAGTGTTGATATGCTCTCTCACAAAACCAACATCTTGTCCCCTACAACTCCAACTTTCTCCCTCAAGCTCTCTTGAATGACTTAGGCCAGAATATCAAAGCAACGACATAACATTACTCTCTCCTCAAACATGGAGATTGAGCCTAATTTTATAGGCTTGCAATGGATAGGGATGGTTGAGAAATTGATGGGTGAGGTGGCTAGGAGATCCTACAAGGATGGATCTTGAGCCCAACTGACCCTAGTGATCAGGGATAAGGGTGCCATGAAGCCTTCTTTCAAGAAGCTTCATGAGAACATATCTTTTTCACTTTTTACCAAGAGCACTACTTCTTGCTCACCATCATAGAGCCGTTTTAGGCAGAACTACGTATTGCTTTAAGGGTAAAGGTGGCGCCATTTCTTACTACCAACATATTAAATGTGGTGCAGAAGAAGGTACCTCTTTTGGACTAAAGGGTAGAAGCGGTACTGGATTTTCATATACAAATTTGATGTCTGGACCAATGTTCTTGCTTCACAATTTGGGATTGAGGGAAACACTAAAGTTTGGGATCTCATCACATGTTGATGAATAGATTTAGGTATAACACACATGTAGGGGAAGGACATGGTTCTATCATCCCTTTGTTCACCTTGCCCCCAGCCTTCTTTGGAGGAGGAGGGCTAGGAGTAGTCTTTGGTGTACCAGGAGGTGGGTGTGACATCATCTCAACATATTGGACAGGATTCAACACAACCTGGGGAGTCGAGGGTGGGGTAGGTTGATTGAGATACCACAAAAGAATACCTAAGGTGAAACAAGGAAAGTTGAGAGTATCCATGAAAGGATTGCTCATGATGTCAGATGGTGGAAAGAGGAAGGGGATTGCATACATAGGGAGTGAACCCCAATGATTCCTTGAGGTCTTTGGTTGGGGTTGAAATTGAGGTTGGAATGCTACCATATGTGATAGTGCATAAATCTAATATATCAAACAATGAAGGAGGAGGTGGTAAAGACAAAAAGGTGTTCATTATAGGAGCGTTGGAAAACAAGCCCAGGCCAATGGCAGATAGGGATGGTATGGACACACTATTGATGGTAGTGTCGATAGTGGGAAGGACGTGTTCTAGTGTGTCCAGCCTCTTTGTATCATAGTACATCAGCTGGTCGATGCTCATGATATTCCCATCAAGAGGGAACATCAAGAGTTGAAATACAATGGAGGCAACGACTCTCATTACATACATGTAACCACGTCCTGGGAGGAGGTTTTATTTGGGTTGGGAATTGACAACCTCAATGTCAATCAACACTATTTTTCCAGCTAGCTCAACAGGGAAATTCGTGAGGACACCTTGGGGTTGAGTAAAGTGGCCATCATAGGTACGAAAAGAGGTGGTAGAAGGTTGAAGGGGTGGGGATGTGATTTTCTTCCAAACAAAGGGTCACATAACATAGGTGGATTCCCCCTCATCAATGATGCATCAATGAATAACCAAATTATGAATCCTGACCAAAAATTGGAAGGCAACGGATGATGCCAACCTAGCTTCTCCTTGATCCAAGTCGAAGGTGATCAGCCTAGAATTAGAGGGATCCATGGCACCTAGCAGAGACAACAATTCTTTACGTTGTGAAGGACGGGTTTTGAGCACTTCCAGAGCAGGCATGGTTGTGGGAGACTGGGCCAAGTCATCAACAATATTTTAGTTGAGCACAACTGTGGCAGTGGCATTGTTCAGAACATGATCAAAGGGAATCGCAGGACTTTGGCAGTCCTGTCCGTAGGGGGTTTTGGAAAATAAAAAGACATGTTAGGAGTGGTGGAGGTATATCTTGCAGATGGTTCAACAATTTTTGTGGTGGAACCATGCTATGGTTTTTTCAAGTCTGGAGGTTGACATCAGACAATAACATCATGAGGTGATGGACACCAAGATTAATCGATTGAGACCCAGAAGTGGTTGCAGGGGATTGTGGGGACAAGGGTTGGATTGCAACCATTCATTGGTTTGGAAGGGGGTTTTGGAGTACCACAGTTGGAGGAACTTGTGGTACTAGGTTTGGTTGAGTCGAAGCAACCCCATTGGGGTCATGTTGATTTTCATTTTGGAGTAAATGGTGGATGCGATTCAAGTGAGGAAACTGATGGATGTAATGGTTGTAAGTGTTACAAATGGCACACAGATGGTTATTCCACAACTATGGGTCCTCCCCAGGTCGAGTGATATGCTGGGGATTTTGTGCAGGGGGGTCAGCGTCGTTATTGTTCAGTGGGTTGGCTTAGTGGACACCTCCTTGAGTCTGGTTGTTACCCTGATTCCTACCTCTCGGATTCCTTCCCTGCCCTTATTGATTATTGGGGGTGGGTTGGTTAAGGAGGTTCTATTGTGTGTAGACATGTTCTATAGGAGTAGGAGGAGTCAATGCTGATGACAGAGAGGGATGCACAGGTGGTTCCTAATAGACCAAAGTAGTTGGTGGGATTGCAAAGTTGGTCATTTGGCCAGTACATGAGTGTTTCAAACAAGTCGATCCATGAACGTGAGGAGTTGGTACAGGAAGCACATAGGAAGGGTTGGATCCAAAATGAGCCATTACACATAAATAATTAGGGGCATAACCTGGTTGGACAAAACTAGGGTGTGATCGAGATGGGGTGGCATTGTAGGAGAGGCCAAATAAAAATGAGGATGTTGTGTAATAGAGCCAATGACTCCATCAATAGCATGGGATGCCCCTGGCATATTGTTATACCTAAATCCTGTCACTATCATGTGATGAGATCCTTAACCCCTATGTTTTCCCTTAATCCCAAAAATTGGAGTGGAAACTTGCTTTGTTTGTCAATTCTACTTGAAAAAAACATAGCATTGTGCTTACCCTTTGGTTGATGAGCGGTACCTTGTTCAGCACCGCCTGTATCCTGTTATAGAGAAGCGATGCCACCGCCTATAGGCTTTGTTATTAAAGTGGTTCTTACCTAAACTGCTCTGTCATAAGGGAACAAAAGCGGTACCCTAGGTAAAATGGGAAAAAGATAAGTTTCTCGAGGCTTCTAGATCATGAGCCTCGTGTCCTCCCTTATCTCTATCAATATGGGTTAGTTTGAGCTTGAGATACCCCTTGTTAAGATCTTGAAGCCACCTCACCCACAATTCTCTCAACTATCCCTATCCATTGAGCCTTATAAATACAAGCTCATATCCATAGTTGAGGGGGAGAACTGAATAGGTATTGTTATGTGGTTGAATTAACTACCTAGTCCAAATAATTAGAGAGCATAGAGAGCAAGTTGGAGCTTATGGGGATGAATTGTTTGTCTTATGGAGGAGCTTGTCGACACTAAGGAAATGGTTGTAAGCTTATTCATTCATTCTTAATGCAAAGCTAATTTTCGTCCCACATGTCTGTTGTTTTGATTTCACATGTATATGTTACTAGATTCCTTAGTCACTAGTATGGATATGTAGATGATTTTTTGGTAGATTTGATGTGCTTGTATGATTGATATGTTTGTAAGTACACAGGTTCACAATCGAAGCAGTATTCCAGGTGTCTACAGCATTCAGGGAAGGTCTTCACCCTTTGTCATTCACTCATTTGTTCTGGATCTAAACCATTCAGACTAGAGGAACAACTTCTATTCACAGAAGGTGCAATATTCCTGATTACAAATCTGGTGACTCCACTGGGGATCAAACCCAGAATCTATGGTTTCATAGACCTGACAAAATGGGTATCAAACATTGTCCCTATCAATAAAAAGCAGGGCACCATTGAAGTCTGCATCGATTTCAGAGATTTGAACAAAACTTGTCCCAAAGACAACTTTCTCACTCCACATATCGACCAGATTATCAACAACTATGTCGAAAGTGTCACCTTCTCATTTATGGATGGCTTTTAGGGTTATAATTAGATTGATATTTTACCCACCGATCAGTACAAGACTGCATTAATTTTCCCATGGGGAACCTTTGCATATAGGAAGTTACCATTTGGCCCAAAAAATGCTAGAGCCACTTTCCAGCGTGCTATGTCCTATGCGTTTCACGATATAAAACATATTGCTGAAATGTACCTTGACGGCCTCCCAGCTCATTCGCAGCAATGGGAAGACCACCCTGGTCATCTTAGAGACATTTTCCTAAGATGTCATCATTATAACATACGGCTCAATCCTCATAAATGTGTTTTCTGCATTGAGACGAGACACCTGTTAGGTTTTGTGGTTTCTAAGGATGGCATCTGGATAGATCCATTGAAAATTGCTGCTATTTTAGCTCTACTAGCCCCAACCAAACTTCTAGAACTCCAAAGTTTGCAAGGGAAGGAAAAATTCCTCCGTTGTTTCGTGTGCAATTTTACAGAGAAAATACACAGTTATATGCATCTCCTTAAGAAGGACACTCCTTTCTTCTGGGATGGCCAAGCCCCACGAGCCTTTGATAATCTCAAACATGCTCTGACTCATTCACCCGTGATACACCCCCCAGATTATTCAAAGGATTTTCTCCGATAAATTATTGCCTCCACTACTACCATCGCTATGGTTTTGGTGCAAGAGAATCCCGACGGTCAGGAGCATGTGATCTACTATGCTAGTAAGAATCTTATGGATTCCAAAACTTGATATTCACACGTGGAGAAATTAGCACTGGCCATGGTCATTGTTGTTCTCGTCACTACATTTTTCTCCACACAACCACTGTATTGGCATACCAAAACCTTATGTATTACATCCTGACTTGTCATATGCTCGAGGTAAAGTACTCTCGATGGATAGTCATACTACAAGAGTTTGATCTGGAATTTTCCAACGCCACATCACAAAAATCCTTGGTCTTTGCCGAGATCATGTGTGATATTCCCTGTTCTTCAACAGAATCTGAGCCCAGTGATTCATTACTGGATGAATTTCTATTCCTGATAAGCATTACTGACCCATGGTATGAAGATTTGTTCATTTATATCCAAACACAAAGGTTTCAGCTTACTCTATCCCATGATGATCACTGCCGTATCCGTCACCATGTAAAATACTACCTAAGCTTGAATGACACTTTGTATAAAAATGGTATCAATTCCATTCTCCTACGATTCCTTACCCACGAGGAACCTGAACATGTGTTGAATGATTGCCACTTTGGAGCATGCGGCAATCATTTATTTGGGATGGCTACAACCTAGAAAATCCTTTGTGCTGGCTATTTCTAGCCTTCAGCCTTTAAAGATTGTCATGAGACTGTCAAGAAATGCCCACCCTGTCAACATTTTTATCCAAAAAAGTGCACTCATCCTACTCCATTAAACCCCTTCATTGCCTTTGGCCCTTTCGCCAAATGGGCGATTGATTATATGCATTGTAAGCCTACCTCATTCGGGGGGCATGGTTACATCATCGTAGTCGTTGACTATTTTACAAAATGGGCCGAGGCCATGGATACATATGCAGAGAATGGTAAGACTGTCGCTCTCTTCCTATTCAATCATGTGATAGCTATATTCAGAGTCCCGCAGTCCATAGTTACTGATCACAGATTGCATTTCCATAATCAAATGATGGAGGAACTAAGGGCCAAGCTAGGTTTTCATCATGAAAACTCTACGCCCTATTATCCGCAAGCTAATGGTCAGTTCGAGGCCATTAACAAAGTTTTGAAAATGATGCTTCGTTGGATGGTTGGAGACCATAAATCCAAATGGCACCATATCCTTTTCTTCGCTCTTTGGGCTTACAGGAATTCAATGAAAATAGCTACTGGTTTCACACCTTTCCAGCTTGTCTATGGACTCAAAGTTGTCTTACTAATTCAATGTCAGATTCCATCCTTAAAACTTGTCGTCGAACTTCTCCCAGACACTTCTACAGAGGAAGAGAGATTTCTATACTTGAATAACCTTGATGAAACTAGAAGAGATGATGCCTTAGCTAATGAGGCACACAAGAAACGCGTCAAGGCACAGTATGACAAGTCTGTCCAACCTCCTGTCTTTAACGAGGGTAACCTAGTTTTGACTTATGATTAGAGATATGAAAAACTAGGGAAAGGAAAGTTTGAATCCATGTGGTACAATCCTTTCTTTATTTCCATAGTTTTAGAGAAAGGGTCCTACGAGCTCGTGGACTATGATGGAATCCCCTTAGGAAAACCTCTTGGATAGTATCTTGTATATATGTATATTACTTGAATTTCAGTGTACTTAAGTATTTTCAATATGGTTTTGAGTTTAGTGTCCGTATCTGTTTATACCATGTTTTGGTCGTGCAGAGCAGATGGCTTTCTACAGCTTTGTTGATGGTGCTTGCCGCCACACCTTGAATCTTGACTCGGATACTTGGGTTCTCTATTTCCCAGCTTACGATTTGGTCAATTCAAGAGTGGTTTGTATTGGTCCTGTTACCAACAATATCGCCGAGTATCGAGCAGTCATAGGTCTTCTGACTGAAGTTGCCTGCCAAGATGTTTGCAAATTGGTAGTCTTGATGGACTCACAACTTGTGGTTTGTCATTTAAACAATGTCTATACCATTAGGAATCCTGTACTCCTCCATCTCTTCAGGAGGGTACGTTTATTAGAAAGGTCATTTGAAACTATTATCTATAGGAATATCCCTAGGGAACATAATGCAGTTGTTGACTCATTGGAAAATTACATCCTAGACTGACATATTTCCCATTCATGACATGAAAATCAAACATGGTTCATTGTAAATAAACTATTAAAGACATAGAAAACTCATGTAAAATACATTCACCATTTGAGACATATAAACACCAAGGTAGAAGTCTGTATATATATATACCAACATGTTTTACAAAAAAAATAGGTCATGAGACCTCATCTGAAGCACGTAGGCTTTAAGGTTAAAAATCATCATACAAAAATCCTAAAGCTATCTATCAAATTTTAGTGAATACATCATGCACTCATCATCTAATCATGCTCATGGTAACACATCACTGCTCAGGCTACTCTACGTAGCAGTCTGCTGAAACGACCCTGTACTCCTGCTATAGGCCTTTGGTACCTCAGTGGGAGGTCATCAATCAAGGCATCCAGGAGGTTTAGAGTCAACCTCTCCAAGTTCTCCTCTAGCTCCCCTATCACATCATCGTCCTATGGTACAAAAAGGGGCTCCGGCTCGCTTGTCTATTAGGGAGGATCCCCCAGTTCGTGCTACTCCGACATCTACATGAAAACATTCAAGTCTCGTTACTAAACATAAAAAATATAAAACATCAAAACATAAAAACACTTTTTCCATTTTAGGGTTTTTGTTTCTTACCGATATTGCCCCACTGTCCACCAGGTGGGAGTCGGAGGTCAGGGTCACCACTGAAGTTAGTGCCCGCATATGCATAGTCCTCCACCATGAGGAGATGATCTCTCAACCATCGAAAGAACGGGTCACCGAACTTTACCTTGCCTTTACCCACTCCAGTACGGGCCATGATATGGACCCACCTCTACATGCGAGGGTCTCGTGCCCTCAACTCTGTAAAGACCACCTAGGGTCTCATCTGTGGAACCCGCTCGAAAAAGAAGCAAGCTAGAATGGAACCAAAACCAAATTGCTTCAGCTCCCCCTAGCGACACTTGGTCAGCTGATCCTTGAAGATCGGAAGTAGATCTTCTGCCCAGTTAAAAACTATGGGCGCCATGGCCTCTATGGAATAGACAATATGCGCTCTAGATTCCTGGTGTACTCCTTGGCTTCCCGCCACTCTCTGCATGGTAAAAAATATTGTCCGTAGAGGGCCATCCACCACTGCTTTTATGGGAATTTTCTTCCCCGATGGCTTGGTCCCAGGAATGCAATGGCAGTTTATCAACTCCTAAGTAGTAATGTCCCCTCCACGGGAACTAGTCAAAGAGATGGGAGCACCCCATCTCGATAGGCCTGTCAGGAAGTATATGTCCTCTACTTTAATTGTCAACATGTGAGCACCAACCTCTAAATATTGTTGCTCAGGATTCCACATCCGGAGTATATGCTCTAATAGTCTCTCATGCGACACCATGCTGGGTGTACGGAAGAAATTTAAGAGTCTGCAGTCTCTCAAAGTGGCTATGCAACCCACGTTTCATTCAGCAAAGGCATCTTCCTAGTCATGTTGCCTCTCTTTCCATATGACCATTTTTTATCAATGAGAACCTGTCAAAAACCATCACAAGACTAATTAGAAGCATTCCCAATCATTCAAATCAGCAAAAATCAGCTAGTTTTTCTTATGCATACATTTATATTTATCCACAGCCAGCACCTCCTATGCGCAGTGTTTTCTGTGTGGTTCTAGTGGGGCACCGCTTATCACGCAAGGGATAAGAGCGGTGCCTACTTCCATGGTTTTAGGGCTCGCCTTATAATCCCAAAACACCACCAAAAATAAAAATGGAAGGCATGAAGTGAAAGAGTAGGGTCTAAGCTATTACCTAGAACTGACGGTGCGTGAATCTAATGGTAGATGCTCCCAATATCAGCGATTGAAAATTTGGCCAAGAAAATGCTCCAAAGGCTCTCCACTATGGGTAAATGGTAGAATGTTTTGATTTTTTACTATTTACATGACTTTTATATATATTTTAGGGTTTTACATGTTATAGTTTTGTTTTAAAATAATTTATTACTCAGAATCTATTAGTTGTAATCCTTTAATGTCAGTTATTGGATAATTTAACACGTGTTTTTCAAGTCGTTACAGGATAGAAGAGCGGTAGCAGTAAAGTTTTGGGAGTTTGCTTTTGAATTTTTCATACTACTGTAAAATGGAAAAAGTCTTTTAAGAGTTTATTGCGACACTTTGGTCACGCTCTCGAAACTTAGCATCAAAGGTCCGAGTCCTTTTCTGATTCTTTTCAGGCTCGTAAAATCTCTCATCATGAAAAGAGGCATAGTGGAGTCTCCTTTAAACTCTTTTCGGGCTCCTTAAATACAAAACGATTGTTGAGTGATCTTGTCTTCTTCATGCTCATTAAAGCACTTGAAGATTCATTCATCTGACGGTAGGTTATCTCTTTTTTGATTTAGGTGAACTATTTTACGAAAAAGGATTCTATGGAGTCTTCTTCCATGGTCGTTCAGACTCTCTAAACATGAATGATACCGAGTTAACTTTCATTGGACTCGTTAAATTAAACATTGAGAGACCCTCTTTTGGTAACAAACCCCTCCTCTCTCAGATTCGTAAAACATATGAGTTTGGACTTGTCTTCAGACGAGCTATAATGAGTTTTTATTACCCTCTTTGAACTCATAAAAATGAAAAGAGGCACTCATCAACCATGATGGGGAAAATGGGAAGGGAAGCATTTTGCAAATAAATGGTAGTAGTTTATCGTTACCTTTGAATATGGCACTTGTCTGCATATCATCTTAGTCAATTGGGTATTCAACTAATCTCTGTGACGATCCACTTTCATGAGTCATGTCACTCCTTTGAGTCTTTCAAAAGAATGCATTGTCCACTGTCGCACTGTGTGTTCGTCTGGTCTAGTCACGCTGCCAAGTCTTTTGTTGTGCCACCCAATGTTCAAAGGAAGTTGAAGAAGTTTACCTCTATAGTCAAAACAGTCTTTGTGTCAATACTTTTGAGTCAGTATTATGGTTACCTTATTCACATCATTCCAGAACTTTGTTCCGAGTTTCATGTCGTCGATGAGGGACTCATCATGGCCCTCCTTTGATGAGACTATTCTCGTTGACATCAACTCATCATTCGAGAAATATTCTTAGAAACAAAATTTATTACCTTGAGATCTGTATGCCTCAATGACAGATTCTCTTTCTCTCGACATAGGTTCACATCATTGACCTTTGATCGATAGAATCAGATAGGTGTTCGACATCAAGACATCTATTCACACTCATTAGATTGTACTAGGGTACCTTGGGAATCATTGACATCAATGGTGATCTCCCTCACACTTGTTAACAGTTCACAACATTGGCCGGTATCAAGTGGTTTCTACCATGTTCGACTTCAGAACATTGTAATCACATGGATAGAATCATACTTTGTGGAAGACAAGACAAAGACCCTGGGTATTTATTTAGTGCTCATTGCTTTCCCCGGGTTGTGATGTATTTTTGTATATCTAGCATGGATCCACATTTGTATGGTCATGGCTATGCTCAAATTTGCATCTGTATGACATAGATCTACGTTTTATGTCGAGTAGCTATGTTTAAGTTTGAGTCCTCTATCACATGGATCTATGCTGTATTCTAGTATCCATGCCTATTTATTCCTCTCATGGATCTTCCTTGTATTTCTCTGTAGCCATGAGTTGGTTACATTTGTCTATGAGTCAAAAGTATTGATGTACTATAGATTCCTACTTGACGACATTCTCCGAGCGAGCTGACATTCTCACCTCGAAGTGACAACTTATTCTCTCAAATTTCTCGCTTATAGTATCCCTCAAAGCCTCATGCTTTGGGGGGCATTATATTATACTTAAATTTTTTCACCATAATGTGATGAGATCCTTAACCCCTATGTTTTCCCTTAATCCCAAAACTTGGAGTGGAAACTTTCTCTGTTTGTCAATTCTACTTGAAAAAAACCTAGCACCACGCTTACCCTTTGGCTAATGAGCGATACCTTGTTCAGTACCGCCTGTATCCTATTATAGAGAAGCGGTGCTGCCACCTATGGGATTTGTTCTTAAAGCAATTCTTACCTAAACTCCTCTGTCATAAGGGAACGAAAGAGGTACCCTGGGTAAAATGGGAAAAAGAGAAGTTTCTCGAGGCTTCTAGATCATGAGCCTCGTGTCCTCTCTTATCCCTATCAATATGGGTTAGTTTGAGCTTGAGATCCCCCTTGGTAGGATCTTGGAGCCACCTCACCCACAATTCTCTCAACTAACNCATATCCATAGTTGAGGGGGAGAACTGAATAGGTATTGTTATGCTGTTGAATTGACTACCTAGTCCAAATCATTGGAGAGCATAGAGAGCAAGTTGGAGATTATGGGGATGAAGTGTTTGTCTTGTGGAGGAGCTTGTCGACACTAAGGAAATGGTTGTAAGCTTCTTCATTCATTCTTAATGCAAAGCTGATTTTTGTCCCACATGTCTGTTGTTTTGATTTCACATGTATATGTTACTAGATTCCTTAGTCACTAGTATGGATATGTAGATGATTTTCTGGTAGCTTTGATATGCTTGTATGTTTGATATGTTTGCACTAGAAGGTACACAGGTTCATGATCAAAGTAGTATTCTAGGTGTCTACATCATTCAGGGAAGGTCTTCATCCTTTGTCATTCACTCATTTGTTCTGGATCTGAACCATTCAGATCAGAGGAACAACTTCTGTCTGCATAAGGTGCAATATTCCTAATTACACGTATCTCGACATGAGGATCTGACACGAGGAGAATTGGGTATAATGGTATACAAGTAACTAGATTGGGTGTATATAAGATTAAACTATTGATCCTTAAGGATGGCTTCCTCCTTGATTTTTGGGCGCTCAAATGCAACATCCTTGGCTATGGGGGGGAGTAAGGTTTTGAGGAACCAATCTAGGAAAATCTTATCATCCAATTGGATCTTACACAAACTATGGTGACGATGCCATTCATGGATATGATCCATGATATGGGTAGCTGTGTTTTGTCTACATGATAATAATATTTCCACACACTCATCATAACCGACGAGTAACTAGAAGTATTGAAGGAACATAGAGGCTAATGAGGAAAAGTTGGGGTAGGTGGTATGAGGCAATTCAATATAGCACTTGGTCGCAGCACTAGTGAGTGTGCAATGGAATAACCTCAACCAGACAGAATCATCCACTATGTTGTTAGATTAACACCATAGGTGGACTGACATAATGTGATATTAGGGATCCTCTCCTGCCTTACCCTTAAACTTAGGGATGTCTGAGGGAATTTTGGTAGGCATAGGAGGCCATTTTGGGTTATAAAAAATGAGTTCATTAGTCACCCATGCCAAATCAAGTAGGTTGAGACTAGCCATAAAAGGTAGACTAGAACCAAGAATGGATCAAGAAGGGCCAACAATGGTGTTGGCGACGATAGGAATATAGTTCCCATGTGTAAATGGGTGTGTGGGGTTGACTTTCGATAGTAGGAATAGTCATTGGAATGGTAGGAATAGTTGAAATGGAAGTGGAGGGGCCAATTCCCCCAAGTATAAATGGTGGAACAGTTGGAAACACGGTGGCTAGAGTAGGGCCACCAATAGTGGGCAACGGACCAGCAGTAGTGTGTGTGGTGGGAAGGGGCCCACTAGGACTAGGAAATTTTGATCCATTGGAAGGGATACCTGTAAACATGGGTGGAATGGATGCAAAACCACTACTAACCATCCCACCCTGAAAGGGATCAGGATGTGCACCAACCATGGGGCTAGTGTTAGCTGAAAATACTCACCTCCTGCAAACAGGATTTGTTTTCCTAGTCTTAATGGTTCATATCTAGAACAAAGCACAAACACCAAATGTTAAACTTCCCCTAGATTTGGTTAATCACTTGAATGAAATGAACCAATACTTCTCTCTAAAATATGAAGATCCAAAGGTTGATAGAGGCAAATCAATCAAATTCAAAGTAGATCTACAAATCTATCAATTGGAAAAGTAGATCTAGAAATTGAAAATGAAGGTAGAGGTTTCAACTTAACAAAGATTCAGAATTCAAAGTAGTTCCCCAGCGGAGTCACCACTTTTGTTAGCTGGAAATATGCACCTCCTACGAACAAGATTTGTTTCCCTAGTCTGAATGGTTCAGATCTAGAACAAAATACAAACACCAAATGTTAAACTTCCCCTAGATCTGGTTAATCACTTGAATGAAATGAATCAATAATTCTCTCAAAGGTTGTCCTCACTGTCCTTGAAGCTTCCTCCTCTGATACTATAGAATAACCTGTAAAAGATGGAAAACAACAAGACAAACATGATAGCATACAATATAATCAACTAGATCTACGCTCGTGACCAAGGAATCAAGCAATACATACAAATGAAACAATAAATATGGGAAAGAAAAGACATTTTTTATTAGAAACAATTGGAGAGACTACAACCTTATGCCTTGGTGTTGAGAGTTCCTTCCAATGGATCCTTGCCTCTAAGTTCACCTTTCCTCTAAAGACTCAAGAAATATTTTGGCAGGGTTTCGGTATGCAACACAATTCTTCCTCCTTTGTCCCTTGGGGGATGAGCCAGTATTTAAAGGAATGGGAGGATAGGAATGGTTGAGGATATCATGGGTGAGGTTTAGATAAGATTATAAAAGGGAGGATCTCAAGCTCCAACTGGTCCTAAACCATAGGGATGAGGCTCCATGGAGGTAAGCTTCGAGAAGACTCTCGATATTTCTCCTTTTGCCTTGAAAAATCAAGCACCGCTCCTCCAATGAAGCAAACAGACGGTGTTAAGGGGGTAACACTTCTTGAAATAAGGCTAGAAGTGGTGTAACTTCTCTTTTCTCATGTATCAGGAGTGTTACTAGCTCTTTGCTTCTAGGGTAATTCTTTTTGTCAATGGGGAAAGAGCATTACCGGCTCAAAACAAGGAAAACCTGTAAGGGGATGTTGTTTCATGTCATTTCTCTAGGAAAAACTTGGAGGGATTGAAGCAAACAAGGGAATACCTATCTCATAACATGATGGTGACAATATTTTGGTGTAATATCTAGATGGGGCATTGAAGAAGGTGGGTTCAGATTGATATGAATTCGAATCAGACTCAAAGGCTGTGTGTGGCTCCAAAAGTGGTGAGAAATGTTGAATATGGATCCGATGGTGACGGTTCAAGGAACCGAATTGGGGGATATGCCCCATAAGCCTATGTGAGTAGTGTGGTGGATATATGATGACGTGATGGAGTGTTGTGTAATGAATGAAAACTCAAGAGTATCAATCCCAGGCTAAAAAACCCAACTACAACTAAGTGTATAGAAGGAGAGCGTATGAAATGGTGACTCATAAGCTAGTAACAATCTCTAAACCAAAACTGCAACAACCGGTTGCATCAAGGTGAGTCTACAACATAGTGGGAGAGATCCAACAAGCAGCACTACCTAAAAATTAAAATGACACACTAATCTATGGGATAAAAGTGCAAGAACACTCCTAACTACAAGATTGAAGCCCCTCACAAATCGTATCCTCAACAGGGTGATTAAATCCCAGTCAAACAATATGAAATGGAATAACAAATAGGCTAAGAGAATCCCACTACCGAGAAGGACCTCTGGGTAAAAGAGCCCTAGAAATAATGGCAACTAGACTACCTTGCTCATAACATGTTCGGTTGGTTTACTAGCACTTAAGCCCTTTGGTCCCTGGCCCCCAGCTGGGTGATACCAGGAGGAATGTGAAGGGTTATCCTTCGGTGCAATATGGAGTGCAGTATTCCACCCTAACTTCCAAAACCCCTTCATTGCAGCTTACTCCTGCAGACCAAGGGATATCCCGACAAACTGGCCATGACCATGTCAACAAGTACAAGAGGATTTTGGTCCCCTAATGGACAACGACTATGTCTCAAGATGTAAGTGACAAAGGGGTGTTATTTAGATGCCTATCCCCAATTTCCTAACTTAGCTACAATATTTTTTTGTCCTCAAATGAGGTTACAATGTTGGTTGTATTAAGTTAATTTTAAGGCTAGCTTGGGGTCATGAACAAAGTGTTTTTATCTTTAGGGTGTGGGATGTGTGCAAATGGTTTGTACAAACCCCAACAATCCTACGACAAAGATGCAACGATCTCACTATCAGGACGCATAAAATAAAATGCTGATAAATAGTAGTAAAGAATAGTAAATATCATCCAAATATCACAACTAATTCTTCCAGAACATAAATAACCACAAGTAAATGAACATCTAAGGAACTTACCAATGTGTAGGAAACACACGAGGGGTCTCGAATGCAAAGATTGACTCAGGAGTCTCACATACAAGGAAAAAGGACCTCAAAACACACCAAGGTTCTGTAATGGATCGGATCTGGACAAAAATAGGCCAGAAAAGGGTAAAACACAAACAGGTTGTCTGAAATAGGGATCTCAGGCACCGAAAAGGACTGAAAAACTATAGTTCGCACCTGTCAGCAGAATAGGTGGGATCAGAGTCACACATAATAGGGAAATAGTCATGATCAAAGTAGAAAAACAATCGAGAGAGATAGGTCACACAAAACAAAGGATTAATCACGACAAGTTGCTCAAAACCAAGTCACAGTAGTGACCGGGGTCGCTCCAGAAGCCGAGACAAGAACGATATGGATTTCTGATATAGATTGCACTTATCGGGGCAAAAGGCACAACCTAGGTCTTGCTTATTGGGAAAAAAGGTGTGACTTGGTTGCAGCTTTCAACCAAATAAGTGCAACTCGGACGGAACTATTTTTTTTTTTTTAATGACTGTCGACTTGGGTCCAAGGGTAGGCACTGAAGCAATACTGGTTTGGATCTATCGCGAGAGGGTCATTTGTGTGATGGCTGAAGGCAGCAAAGGAGATCAAACCAATATAAAAACTTGCAAAAACAAGTATCGTATGGATCGACCGAGTGGACTCTCCAAAACTGTAGTGGGGATTTCTCTCCTACTATGTGCAAAAGCACCAACCCTAGACAATGCAGGTCATATGGTAGATTTCAACAATAAAAAAAAGAGATGAGACAACAATAACAATTATTTTTAGGGTTTTTCAAATATATAATACTAACTAATGCATAACAAGAACAAAAAAGCACCTTTTCTGAAAGTCGGCCACCGTAGCCGTCCTCAGAAATTGTCCTACAACTCCACGGTTTGGGTCTCCAGTCTCTTCCATGAATAGTTTTCAAATGGGGGTATGAATCTAAATGGGTACATAGTGAAATCAACGTACAGTGTGGGGAATGGCATGGAAAAAGTGTTTTTGAGGATCCCTTCATAATGTATTTATAGTATGCTCCTATGGTTTTTGACCCATGGTATTTATCTATGGTGTTTTGACCCATTCTCATTTTTTGGGTTTTTAACCCGTTTTTGGAGAGAGCAAGGACAAATCACAATAAATTCTCATCATCCCTTCATTTATGGGGAAGGAATAATGATGTTTTGGACCATTTTTAGTGGAAATACAATTGTGAAGATAAAAATGGAGGAAATAATGGTGGGAACATGATGTATGATTATGGTTTCGACCATGGAGAGCTAGGTGAACAATTTTTTGTGTTAACAGAATTTTTCATCCCTTTCTCTTATACCAAGGTTCTCGACGGATGCTGGTGGGTGGGGTCTTGCTACTTATTATGCATAGCTAATATGTGATACAATGTTTCCTTCAACATGCATTATAACAACCAACTCAATGCAACATAGATACATTCAATAGTAACAGTGTTTCGAATACATACAACCTCATTCATAAAAAAATACATAAACACATATTCACAATAACATATACATGGGACTCAATCACATTCATCATTCACATATTTGACACAGCATCTAACGTGGAAACCCATCCGGGAAAAACCACAAAGGCACTCTTCATCTGGCATGAGAAATATATGGCACCTTTGGTCTACACACTAAGTTGCATACTATGTTCTAGATATTTCTTCGTTATATATATAGACTTCTTTCTCCTCTCATGCTCTTTGACCTTGTATACGCTACTCTTTCTCCTCTTAGCTCTGGTAATGATCCGTACACATCCTAGATCAACTCAATCTCTACTACACCCCTGTGCACTCAACTGTAGGTTATTCAACTCTTCTGTACAACTCAAAAAACTTACAGACTAACAAATTATACTATCACTAAATGACCAGAAACTACTGAGACTAACATCAACAGACCTTCCAGAACCTAACAGACATACAGCTTGGATTCCTCCTTTTATCGGTTCCTACATGTTGCTTTCAACCGACTTCATACAGTTAGCTGACATGATGTCTTTCCTATTCTATCGACACTTGAAAGTATGCTCTAATGACCTAACTTACAAAGATTCTTTTATACATGCGACTCCCTCCGACTCTGGCCGACTTCGTACTCACGATCTTTCTGAGCTTTCACTTTCTAGCCGTTGCACCACTACATGTCTTATGACATGGTTAACTCCTTCATGTCCTTCCTTGTTGCATCATTTCCTTTTGTCACATCCTTTCCTTCCGTCGATATTCCTCTCCCATCATGGCTTCTCTTCTGTCGCAAACTCTCTTCTTTCACAAATTCTCTTCTTCTTATGCTCATATCCCTTTTTTCTTTTGTTCCTCTTCTTTTGCATCTTTCTTCCTTCCTTCCTTAGCTACTTTTGTTGCATATCCTTTTCCTTCTCATTTTTTCTCTACTTCCTTCGAAAATCCTTTTACTTTTTTTGACCTATATCTATTTGTACTTAGGAAAAATTCTAACTAAATTCTACCTATGTTTCCCTAGGCCTAACAACATTCTTATCAAATGGACGTGAAATATAGCTTTCTCAGTGGTATTCTTGAAGAAGAAGTCTATGCAGACAAACAACCTAGATATACAGTCAAAGGTCATGAACTCAAAGTGTTAAAGATAAAAAAATGCCTTGTATGGTCTAAAACCAGCTCCACGAGCTTGGTATAGTAGGATTGAATCCTATCTCATCAAAAATGGATTCAACAGAAGCAACAATGAGCCCACTCTGTATGTAAAAACATATCAGCAAGGTAAAATGTTGATTATATGTCTTTATGTTGATGACATGATTTACACTGGTAATTTGATGCTTGAATAATTCAAGACGGTCATAAAAAGGAATATGAGATGACTGATCTAGGTCTGATGAAGTACTTCCTTGGTTTAGAAGTTACTCAAACTAATCAAGGTATTTTCATTTGTCGGCATAATTATGCTACTGATATTTAGTAGAGTTTCAAAATGGATAAATGTAAACCAACAAAAACCTACATTGCTCTAGGCACCAAGTTAACAAAGAATGATGATGGAACAATAGTAAATTCTACACTCTATAAAAGAATGGTAGGAATTTTAATGTATTTAACTGCAGCTAGACCTGATTTGATGTATATTGTCAGTCTTATTCTATATTTATGGAGTCTCCCATATACTTTCACTGGAAAGTTGGAAAAGTAATTCTGAGATATGTTGCAGGAACAGTTGGATATGGCCTGTGGTACACTCATTTACCAAACAATATTCTCATAGGGTACACTTGGATATGGCCAATGGTACACTCATTCACCAGATAATACCCTCTATCAAACATATTGACACTCGTTATCATTTCATTCATGAGTTAATCGATAACAGAGATCTTACATTATTGTTTTGTGGCTCTACGGAGCAATTTCCTGACATGTTCACCAAACCATTGGGAACACATGTGTTTGAGTTTCCGAGACAACACTTAGGGATTGAAAGTGCTAAAAAAATTTCCCAGTTGAGATTAACATGTTAAGAAATGTAATATTAGTGGTCAAAAGTACACTAATTAGGTGTTTAGTTCAGTATATGTTTTGATCACCCTATCTTGATTAGTGACCCATAGTATTTTCAACCCATGGTATCATCCCATGGTTTTTCTATTATGTAGTCCTATATATGCTCATGCTTAATAATAAGAGGGAAACCAATATGCCAATTGTGTATTCCATCAATAGTTATGCTTCATATTTTATTTGTTAAATATTTAACACTCATGAGTCCCACATTTGAAGACAACTTGGCCTCCAAATCTCAAACCATGAGTGCCAATGCACACACAATTGTTTTTGAAGTTATAGAATTTAGTTGTGCCACTATCATTCAAAAAGGGTTTGTAACATGGAGGAGTTCACACAGATCATAGTAGAAGTCTTCGCGTTATTGGACTCCAATCACTACTACAAGGAGGGGCATTTTAAGACAATAATTTAAGACAAAAACTTATATTGTCCTAAAGTTATCCACCAAATATTTTATTTTATATTTTTATTTCGGTTAACCTGCGGGTTCGATATCTTTTGTCTCAAGTGATAGCTTTCATACACAACACAGAGCCCACATCCAAGAACCTGAGCATTCCAGGATCTATTTTATGCCTTGTCGATGGGATTTGCAACGCGGAGTCCACAGGAACCCTTGAATGCCATACACAACATGGAGCCCACGACCGGGAACCCAAGCAATTTAGCCTCTGTTTTATGCCTTGTAGGTGGTATTTTCCATGCAGATTCTATAGGAACCCTTGAATTTTAGGCTCTATTATGTGCCTTTGCGGTGTTTTATGTCTTGGCAGTGGGATTTGCAACACGAAATCCATAGGAACCTTTAAATTTTAAGCTATGTTAATTTATTGAACTATCCTCTACAACATATATGGTTTGAAGAAAACCCTTATGAAGGGTGGACTTCCTTAGAAGAGAGGGGAATAGTGAGAATCAATAGAGCAGTTTTGATTCATGCTAGCATTTTGGCCATTTGAAAAAAAATCCTTTCAAAGGGTGAGTTGTGTTGGAAGAGAAGAGGGATTGTGAAAAATAATGTGCGGTTTTGATTCCATCCAGTCTTCCAACCATACGGATCCCAGGAATTCGTGAAGACTGGTATATGTAGTATAGATGAGAGATGATATGATAGTCTCTTACAAGGGTTCAATTCTAGGATACCCTACCACTGGTTGAATTTTAGACAATGTTATTTTCCTTTGTAGTGTTTTATGTCTTGGAAAAGGGATTTGTCACACGAATTACACATGAAGATTTAAATTTTAAGCTCTATTAATTTATTGAACTATACTCTACAACATATTTGGTTTGAAGAAAACCCTTATGAAGGTTGGATTTCCTTGGAAGACGAGGGTGTGGTGAGAATCAATGGAGCAATTTTGATTCATGCTAGCATTTTGGCCATTTTGAAAAAAACCTTTCCAAAGGTTGAGTTGTGTTGGAAGAGAAGAGGGATTCTGAAAAATGATGTGTGGTTTTGATTCAGGCCAGTGTTCCAACCATATGGATCCCAGGGCTCCATGAGAAGTGGTATATGTAGTATTGATGAGAGATGATCATGTCATCTATTACAAGGGTTCAATTCCAGGATACCATGTCACTAGTTTGTTTTTAGGTTGAACCGTATCACGCCCAGGTGCATGACGGGGACAACAGTTCGATTGAGTGAATCAAGTATTGTTAGGGAATAAGAAGAAGAAGAAGAAGAAAGCAGGAAATACACTACACACATAGAAACATGCACACAGAAAATATGCAATAATTCGAACCAATCTCTCCTTTATTACTCTGTTATACACTTCATTATTGAGAACACTTGGGTTGTCTTCCTGTTACGTTCAGTTACAAGAGAATCTTAAACAGTTACCGAAGTTCAACCGTTACAGATGAATGGAAGACAAAGAGACAATATGTTTTAGTTTGTAAGTCGCCGGTGTCATCAATGGATGTCAAGGTGTTGCATGTCGAAGCATTGAACTTGTTGAATTCAATGTTGAACCTATTAAGGTGCTGAATCTATCGAATTTGATGTTGAACCTCTCAAGGTGTTGAATCTATCGAAGTCTATGTTTCCATTCGTCATCTATGACAAATAATTCGAACTTTTGGGTGGATCGCAGGTGTCAAGTTAGATGTCACCAGGTCTGTATCGATTTATGTAATCGATATCTTGAACTCAAATGTGTACCAAAATTAATATTTAGAAATATTGATGCTTCACAACCCATATGTAGAGTTATACTGGAATTATTTAATCAAAAGACACATTATGGTACTTTAGGACTAAGGGAGCCGTGGCCTCTATTCGATTATACCACGATAGCATGATCCAATGCTCCCTTGGATTATGGATACCTCAACTTTCATATGGTGATTCTTTTTCTTTTATTTCTTTTCCATTCTTTCCTAATTGATTGAATAATTAATGTGCTTCTTCTATCTATGCTCAACTATGTATTCCATTAAGGCTTTGAAGTACACAAAACTGAATAGGAGAACCATTATGATCATGCAGTACAGCCAAGACCCAATAACACACAACAATGGAGTCAAAAATGTATTTATCTAGGTATATTTTTGGCCTTCTATAATTTTTATGTTTTAGGGAATTTACGATTTAGTGGATTAGGTTATGATTGATCTTATTTTAGTGCATATTAGCTAGTTGTTCTTTGATAGCATCAACCTTTTCAAGCTGCAAAGGAAGTATCATAACAATGTTTGGAAGATCACAACCAAATAAAAATGAATGGGAGAACCATTCTGATCATGCAGCACAACAGAGACCCAATACCACACAATAGTGGAGTCAAAAGCGTATTTATCTTGGTATATTTTTAGCCTTGTGTAATTTTTATGTTTATGGGAATTTAGGGTTTAGTGGATTAGGGTACAATTGATCTTATTTTAGTGGGTACGATGAATTTTATCTAGCTGTTATTTCACAACATCAACAATTTCAATCCGCAAAGGCAGTATCATAACAATGTTTGGAAGCTCACAACCATATATTTATTAGAGGTCTTCAATGCTTGGGTCTTTGTCTATCCACTCTAGAATGATATATCCAATTCTAGTTCCAGGTGGAGCTATCTCATTAAACCTTATCTTATATCCATTGTTGAATGTGTAAGGTTTCTTTGTTACCAAGAAAACACTCTTAAAACCAATCCCTACATATTTAGAAATTCATAACATATTTCATCAGCAATGACCTGTTAAACCCAAACTCCACAAATTTAGAAATACAAAACAATTTTTTTCTTAACAAATAGAGTTAAAATAAGATCCTAATCACCCCAATTTAATTTTTTTTTCAAAACATATTTCTTCTAAACAGCCATGACCCAAAGCTCCTAAAACCGAACTCTAAAAATTTAGAAATATATGGTATATTTATCTAAATAGCCCAGNTTCTATTTGTTTTTCATAACACATTTCATCAAAACAACCATGACCCAAAACTCTTAACTCCATGTGTGCAAATTTGGAGATATATAACAATGTTTATCTAACAGTCGCTGTAAAAAAGCTCCCATTCACCCCAATTCTATTTTATTTTCTGAGTACGGGTTCAAAGAAATGATTACCTTTCTCGCTAATGTAGCATCCTTGTCTTTGACCCTTCTTGGTATATCTTCCAACACTACAAAGAGATTCCATGTTGCACTTGGTGAAGCCTAACTCATTATTAAGGCCCAACAATGTAACAGAGGCACCAACACCCTTGATTTCTCTTGTTGTAATAAAAAATTCTAAGGAAGGTTCTACATTTTGGGGATAATCATCATCCTCAGCATTCTAAGAGATCAGAAACCACACCAATTAACTACTGTTAACCATATCCATCCAAATTGTGAAGTACTATTTAACATAGCAAAAAATTAGCCATAGCCATGCAAAGAAAATAGAACTGAATTGAAATTAAAAGGGAGAGGAATTGAACCTGAATGGGTTCCATGAGAAAGTGGGAATCCTTTGTGTAGAGTTCAGTAGACAAATGTTTCACAAAATGATGCAAGTCTTCTATAAGTGGATTTTCCTCCCTACCAATTGAAAACTTGTGCATTCTAATTTCTTCAATGTGTTCCCTCGGCGTTGCCATATTGATTGACAATGGATCTAGAAAAAGTCCTTTGTAATCCTGAATATAACTATTTCACACTTATTAGTAGCATAACATGAACCCGATTCAAAATGTTCTTTATGAAATGGAAATAATTAATAAAACTATAAATCTAGTTATTTTATTGCAGTTATTTAGCTTTAGTAGTAATCTATTCCAACTATTTGATCAATCACTTCTCGCTTGTGTTGGAACAATATTTTTTTTTCTGCTTCCTCCCACTATATTTAAAGTAACTGTTATAAGTAGATCTTGTTCTTAGTTTATCTCTTCTTTTTTTCCTAATTTTCAACCGTTGGTTTAAAATGATTTTGCATTTTATGTTGATTTTAAGAACTTTTGACAATCAGTAATTTTTGTTGGATTTAATGCATTTAATGGTTGAATTATTTCATTAATTTAGTTTTAAGGTTTGTCTTTTGGGATTATTAGTTAATATGTATATCTTTAAGCTTTCAAAAACTTATAATAAAAATTTATTCCAAGTTTTCTTTATAATCTAACCCTCATTTTTTAGTTCTTTGTCAAATATTTTCATGAGGAGATTCCTGTAGCAGCTCTGTTTTTCCTATTTTTGTCATTATCATTGGGAGCAGCTTACGAGGTGATGGAAACGAATTCTGGAAACCCAAAAGAGGTTTCTGTCCACAACAGACTCATTCACAAAAACCTCTCTTATTTTTGCAACAAAGGTTATTGTTTGATAGATTCTAATTCATCGTTGTGGCCTATTTTCAGGGTTTGAATTATTTAATAATTTCATGTTTTAGTCACAAATTTCCAGCACGTATTCCGATCAATTGAAGGAGAATTTTTAAAACCCAAGAGAGGTTTTTGTTCATAATAGATTCATTTAAAACAACCTCTCTCATGTTTTTCACACGTATCCTGTATCAAGATATATGAAGGCGTCTTTGAGACCCAAATTTTCTGAAATTCATCAAATTTCCCCAAATCCGATTTGTTATTTTTGGGTTAATTGTCTTTAAATATTTTGAGTTATCATGTAACTTATTGATGTAATTGTTTCAAATTTCGACCTAGAAGGTAGTTATGGAACTACTTTACCTTTGTAATGATAAAAGGAAGACAAACATACACTTTTGAGGTTGGATTTTTCACTCAAGGAGAGGCTTTTGGAGCTTTGTTTTCTCGAGCTAGCATTTATAACTCTTATGTAAGTGGATGACTACTATTGATTATATATAAAATGACAAGCCCTTTTACCTGTCATGCTTTTTCATTTCTGATCTGGTTGATTGCTCAATCTACAATTTCATTTCCTGTTTAAAGGTTTATTCATGTAAATGCTTGTAGCTTGTGGCTGGAATTAGTATTTCATGTGTAATGTTTATGGCTTATGGGGATGTGTTTGATCCCCAATTTATCCAACTTGCATGATTCAGTTCTGTATTAGCTTGTAGATGTTTATTTCCTCCTTGCTTATGAAGTTTTTAAAACCAAAACCCTATAAACCAATTTTATTCTATTTCATTTTGAGATTGTGTTAGCTTGTTCTTGTGGTAGTTTAGGAACAATTTCTAGCACTAAGAGTAACAAAGAGCTCTACGTTTCCTTTCGTGAGATTCAAGTTGTGTGCAATAAATTTTCAAGTTCTGTCACAAAGATTCCTTGGATTTACATACAAGTTTTTAAAGGAAATTACATTTAAAAAAACACAATTATTATAATAAATTAGTAGCAAGTTCTACCTCCCTTGCCATGAATGAAAAATTGTCCCATACTCTCAATCATAACATTAAGGTTTCTAAACTTTAAATATTTGGTATTAGTAAATGGGTCTGGAGAAATTGGTAATGAGTAAATTAAATGAGAAGTTTTAAATGGAAGGTCACAAGTTCAAAGCCCTTGTGGGTACTAGTTAAGGTTTTTTAATGATCCATGAATTTAAGATCAACACAACATATCATTTAAACAACAATGGAGTTCATATCAAAGTGTACAACTATCGTGTGGCTTGT
>LPNX010756831.1:102987-130487 GCA_001517045.1 Pseudotsuga menziesii | reverse complement strand
TTCTCTCTAGAATAGAGAGTCTCACAATTGAATCTTAATGGTTTCCTAAATAATAAACTATTCTAAAATGAAAACTAAATTTAACTAAAATGCAAATTTAAAAAACACAAAACACAAGTTTTTTATTCATGAAATAAAACTAAAATTCCAAATTATAACAAAAATTTAATTAATCTATTTCTACCTTATCGTAGCATAGCAAATTAATATTAACAATCAAATTAGTTTGAATCTCACGATAAATTTCATCTTGATAAAATTTAGAATTATTTAACTAAATTATAAATCAAAATGCATTATATAATATGCCAAATTCTCGAAATTGTAATCAAAGTAATAATTACTATTTAAATTTTTTTTTATTAAAACAAACTAATTCAACTAGTTGTCAATAAAAAATGAATTGGATATAAAACCAAGATCATAATGATATGAAAATAAGCAAGATTAAATCAAAAGAAAGTTCTGTGAAAGCTGAAATAAAACTTCAAATTACACTGAGTAAATAATTATCCTTGAAGTTGAAAATTGTAAACAAACTATTTACAAATCCTTTTGCATGAGCCTTGCTATCCATCGACTTGTAGTGCCTCCTTCTTCCTTCTTGTTAACAAAAATATTACAAGAAGAAAGAATCAAAGTCCTCAACCTCCAGAGACCTCCCTCTCTGTCGACTTCTTCTTCCTTTTATAAACGATGAGAACTGAATGATCGATATGCTTGCAGCTTAGTGTAACAGCTTCCTGGCAAATACACCGCATTTGTTTATGCTTATTAATCTGGCGAATTAATGCTTGTTCTTCGAGCTGTAGGTAGTCTCCAATGAACTGGACTGGCGAGTGCACACATTAATTTTCAAAAGCTTAAACTTCATAATTCCAGTGAGCCTCGTTTGTTGAATTGATTCCTTTTTACATGTTGCCACACCATTAAATTGTTCCAACGCATCTTCATTATTGGACTGCAGAAAAAATAAAACAAATGAAAGACGTCTTGGGAAAGATAATGTGATAGAAAAACCATAGATTTGCTTGCAACATATATATTAAGAATAATCAATAAAATAGAGAAATATTTGGAATGATAAACAAGAAAAATAAAGAGTTACTTCCTTTCAATCTATTGTTCCTGTCATTTCATCATCGGGTATGCAACCTCTATAAACAATTGAATTTTCGATGCGATTCTATGGCAGAAAAAATTGGCTTTTTGATGAAGGTGGCACTCCTCATGCTTCGATCAGGATGAAACTACCTCATTGATGTGATGCGCGATGATCTCAGCGCTATGAATTAGAGCAGTTGTGACATTCTCGGTCTGCTCTCTTCAAGATGTATTGACATGTTTACTCCGAGGTTAAGTTATTATTGCGATCAAGTTTGCGGTTGCGTGAATCTTTGCATTTTAATGAACTAATCAACTGATTCTCAATATTCTGTGTTCTCTTTGCAGTGATTTGGTGTGGTAATTTGGAAACCAACAGCTGCTATTTTTTATATAGCAGCTATTTACTCAACATGATGGTAGACACGACAACAATATAATCCTCTGGCGCGTTATCTTTTAACAACATGGCATCTTTTCTGAAAAAAAACTGCAACCAATTCACTACTGAAGATATGTGGAACTACTCGTTGCATTTACGTATTAGTAAGATACGGTATCATGTTCCATAGAGCAGGTTCAAAAATACCGTAAGAATTCATAGTAGAGGAATCTCATATCCAAGGCTTAATTATATCAGCTCCTTGTGGATAGAACAAAATCCACAAATATTCCCTTTGAAATCGTAACTTCTGCAACCTTCATTGATAACCAAAACGTGGCGTTAATAAACAAGAAAATAATCTTCAAAAACCTGATATGACTCAACAGAAACTCCGCCATATTCATTCTTAATTGGTGACAGTAATTTCATTTTCTTTAACTGTGCTTTGGAGAATCACTGGTTCTATATATTTTCATGGCACTTCGGTGAGTTGGTGGACCGGGTTTCTCTTCCTTCTTCGCCTTCTTCGCCTTTCAGATTGCAAATTCAAATATGGCCCTTCCAAAAGATAACTTGACAACGCAACAATCTTTCACCTATATTTGTTATTGTTATGGTACTCATATATCACGTCGAAAGATAGACGTGTTTTTACAATACTTTCAAATGGAGAAATAGTTCACATATAAATCAGTTCTCACCTTTTTAACGTTGCAATGCAAAATAAAACCTATGCCCAAAAACCCAAGTACACCACCCTACTTTGTTGCAATGTAGAGAAAGCTCAATATTTCCAAGTGTTAAGAGCATGGAAAATAAAAGCTATGCCCAAAAACCTAAGTACACCACCCTACTTTGCTGCAATGTGGAGAAAGCTCAATATTTCCAAGTGTTAAGAGCATGGACTTACCATTCTTTTAAATGTCTTCGTGGAATATGCTTAGGATTGACAACTAATATCTATAGCCATCTCTTCATGTTGAAAAACCATAAGTTTATTGGTAAAACTTCACATAGTTTATTAAATGAATAAGTTTTATGAATATATTTTAATCAACATGGAAATTCGATCCATAGGAAAGGTCATGTTTAAACACCTTTAAAACTATGAAAAGATTTGAGGTGATTGGTTTTCTTATTCCAATAACTTGTTTATTTTTACTTTTAACTTTTTACTTTTAACTTGTTTATTTTTACTTTTAACTTGTTTATGGTCATGTTTAAACACCTTTAAAACTATGAAAAGATTTCAGGTGATCGGTTTTCTTATTCCAATAACTTGTTTATTTTTATACGTAAATAAGGGAACTAAATTTCAATGCATAAAGTTTCAGTTATTTTAATTCATAAAAAAGCTTTTCTTTGAAAGATATGAATTAAAATAAACGCTTTTAATTCATAAAAAGCTATATACATATGTACTTAAACCAATTAAAATGTATATATTATTTGAGATCTTTATTGTAATAAATTTAAATGTGCAATGAAGATTAGAATTTTAGAAAAAATAATATTATTTTTTCTTTTGTTAAAGTAAAGGCTTTGATAATTTTTTCAAATTAAAAATTATAAGCCTCGATCAAAACTTTGATATAAAAGTCTTTAAGACGGGGATTGATATGCCAAAATGATTAATTAATTATTGATAAAGATAAAGATGAATTCATGAAAATGTTGGAACTTTCAATTGATCTATTTTTTGCAAACCAAAGCATAGAGTCAATTGAAATCATACATGCATTGATTAGGAGGTTCAGAGACTAAAAGGATAGAATGATAATTTGTTGGCGAAGTAATTGGTTAAGATAGGATAATTATGAATTTTCGCTAATGACATTGAAGAAAGGTCATCGCATGAAAAATAAGGAAAAACACCAACCATAAAAAACTCGAAACCCAAAAAATTTAAGAAAGCATGAGACCACTCAATCCAATTTCATGAAGAATTGAAGCAAATGAGAAACATCCAAACCGTAAATACAAGAAAGGAGACAATCCAACTACCAACTGAATCAAGCAAGACAAGTTGAAGCAAATTAAAAGCTTAAGTATTTACAAAATTTGCACGGGGGTCCCTTTATTTGGAAAAATCAAAGGGGAGTTGTTGGGGTGCCAACAGTCCCCTAGCAGTATACTGCGTGGTTATTAGTTTGGGACCAAGCAAGTTAGAGCCATGGAAAAGTCCCGAACATGTGGATAGGGCCCCTATTTGTCTCTAGGGTATTTTGGTCAGAAACAAAATAGTTTCTTGGTCATGAGGACCAAGCAAATCCTGCAAGCAGAGACATAGACATCCTGTTCCAGAACCAGGAAGATTCTTGGTCTAGGAACCAAGTAGGTCCTGCAGGTGTGTTCCAGACTCATGTGTTAGTGTATTCTAGGGCTAGCACACTTGTTCCATCCAAGTTTTCTTCTTAATCTTACCGTTATTTTCAACATCCAAAAGAAGACAGAATTGGAGAAGTTTTACGGTTGTTATATAATATTCTTTTCTGGTTGGAGGGATTCTTGTATATGGTTGTTTTATGTCCATTTTCTTCCCTAGTTGCAGAGACTTTGACACCCAACACTTTAGCTTTCTATGTTTGTTGTTCATGCTAATATTTTTTGAACCAACGCTTTTTTCTAGCCTCTATTCCAAGTTTATCTAAAGTATTTTGGTGAGTTTTATTTCCCCAAGTGTTGTCGTCTTGCTTCTTTGGGTTATCACATGTCTCCTAGGGTTTCACCCATCTTCCACAACTTATTACAACACTAGTCTATATTTGTTTAGATCATCTTACTTTCAAGAAAATTCAAGGGTTTTGAATATTTCTTCCTTTTTAGGGATTCCTAAGAGGACCCACTTTAAAGTATTTGATCCAAAGAGTTTCTTTGAGGAAACAATTTATGGGTTATTTAGTTGATTTGCAAGACTATTGTCTAGTGGCATTGGCCTCAAGGGTTTTGGATACAAGGTTTTTGGATCATCTTTATTTATGGGTTTCAAATCCTCCTTGGCCCCTTCAATGGTTTTTCTTGAAGAGTATGAAGGCCTCTTCATGTTGAATTGGATGCATTGTTCCTATGATACACATGATGGTGTGCTTTAAATCTTGGGATGCATCAGTTTCATATGGTGATGTTCTTGGTATATACTCCACCTTATTTGGAGAAAATATTTATATTCTAAGGTTTAGCTCTTTTATATTTGATATTATGGTTGATGATGCAAGGCTTACTCCTAAAATATCAATGATGATTCATGGTGGTTCTAAAAAAACTATGACACTTTTTTACTAAGGGACACACATCTCAACTCTTTTTATACAATTTCTACACAATTTTGGTGGATATTGTTCTTCCACATTATGATATTTGTTTTTATTGGACATGCTTCATGTAACATGTTTTAGTAAAGTCCTTTTCTAGACACTAAGTTGAGTTGGGTATTCCCACTCACTTTTGTACCCCCCTCTCTCTCTCTCATATTTATGTCTCTTTACATCGCTTCCTTATCAAATACACAAATTAGTATTGTACTCCCCAAGGCGATGACTAGTTTAGTGATGTCATTCATTTAGTGCTTGAATACGTCTATGTTGATGGTTGGGACCTAGGTATTCATTCACTTATCCAACTTTTTATTTGAGATGAGTAATCACAAACCCACCCTCTTCTATGTTTCATATGTACTATTGTCTTTCTATTGAGTTGGGTATGCCCACTCCATTTGTATTTCATCATCTTTTTTCATGACTCCATGCACAAATTAAGTGAGGGTGTTGTAATGATGGCGTGCGATATTTAATTATGGTTACTACTCCTTCACCGTTTCATTCATATTCTATGAATTCTTCAATTAATGAAAATAGTACACATCCTTCTCCTCTTGGAGTTACATTTTCTCCTCCTCCACCACTACCATGTTCAGTTTATATCAATGCTTCCATTACTTGTCCACAACAATTTCCTCAATGGTCTCTATGACATTTTTCTCAAAATATTCCTCCATACTCGCCATATCCCAATGTAAATTCCATGTAGATAGTACATTTTCCATAGCAGCAAACAATTCAAAGTCAGTTACCTCCTTCATCTTTACAACCAAATTTAGGAAAGCTTCCTTCTGTAGTACAACTGAATGTTGAGTCCCAAAGCGACCAACTAAGAAATCACTATTGGCCACCTTTTCAATGATCAACATTGCCTTGGCCTAACAGTGCAGGACAAACTCCAAATTCTGCTTATGTACCTATTCCACTAGGTCTTCCTTGATCTTGAAACATAGATTTATATATGATAGGATTTCTTCCATCAACTACATAAGAATATGGTTGAAATGTGTTCCAAGTGTGCTCTTGAAGGTAAATTATTTTATCAAATTATCTAATACTTTGTGTTTTCTAATGTTTTATTATTATTTTATAGGTGTTTGCTAAAATGGACTTAAGTATGATCCCTATCTATGCTAGCTTAAAATAAATAATATATATGTTTCTTCTTGGAAATATATCATCTTTCCCACCACACTAATGGGGAGATACATGCATACATACAGACATACTTAAGCCTTACATTTATTTATGTAAATGATCATATATATTCCTCCCTTTTGCATTCAAAATATATTTATTTTTGGAAGTTGTATCTATTCCCACCTATAGTTAGAATTTATTTATTTACGTTAATTTTATTGTTGCTTTGATTAAACTAGTGGATGCCTATGCCTATGAACATAGCTTCTAATGTTCTCAAACTTATGATTTTCATTAGTGAACCAATGGGCAATTTATCCTTGCCAAGGACCAAACCAATTCCATCTTGTATGAATATTCTTATTAGCCTCACTAAATACATGTAGTTTGTACTTCAAGGTACAAAGAAGTCTCATATTCACAAAGTATATGGGTTTTCTACCAAAAAATTTACACTAAAAATCATGGATTTTTTTAATCTTATGTGTAACATGCTTTGTATTTTCTATTTTTAGTAGCCCAAGAGGAGGCATCCCAACTTGATCCATACATCTAAAGTGACTTCAATAAATAAATACATGAAATTATTCTTGGATACCTCCATATTGAAATATCATCTACAAATAGTCGGTCATATATGAACATATTGAGTTGGATCATAATTGCATTGTAGGAAAAAAAGTATAGGTACTTTCATTCAAAAGTTAGGGTTACATGATATAATTTCAAGTACATAAACCATTGTAGTTATATAAGGAAGTATTCGTTTAGGTCAACATTTATGTCCATTCCAATCTAATGTCCATTTATGTAAACATTTGTTTGTAATGTGTAAGATTTATTGATGTGGGCCCAAAGGACTCTCTATTTCATCATCATGATCTACCAAGTAATTAGGACTACCTAGTAATCATCTAAATCTACCTTATATGCACCTTAACTAAACTTGCCTCTAATGTGAACCTTCATATACATCTAAAGATACTAGAAAAGATCCATATCAAGATTGGATTGGAACTTGCTAAACTAGCTAGTCAAACCTAATTTGGGTGTTTTCTAAGTGGAACCGTCCCTTAGTTCAATTATTGATTTCCCATTAAAAAGTGATGTCCTTATCATTCAGAGTCTTCTTAGAATTATCCACCCTATGTAAGGACCATGTATAAGTTCTATACCAGTGTGGCATAGCCAGTTATATGGAATTGGTTCTATAGGTGTTTTCAGGCCTGTAATATTCGTATAACAGTGCATTGGACAATGAGAACTGGCAAGTGTAAAAATGGTCGACTCAGTTTGTAATACATAAGTTTCATTTTAAATATACTATCACAATCAAATAAGATAGGGATGATATACATAAATAAGAAATAGAAAATTAGAATAAAAACAAATAAAACATGAACCAAATCAAAACGTTTGGATGCCATTGAAATATTAGTGAATAGTGTTACAATATTTCGTTTTGCAGTTTTTCAATTGAATCAGCATACATGACAATGTTGTTTATGCTCGTGTTTTATTTATTCTATGCTTATAAATCAACAAAATGATTAGTGAATAGTCTTACAATATTAGTTTTCCAGTTTTTCAATTGAATCAACATACAGGACAATGTTGTTTCTGCTCATGTTTGATTTATTCTATGCTTCTAAATCAAAGTCAATAGGTGTCAGTTTATTGGTTTTTGTGATATAATTTGATATGTTATATCGAGTCGCAATCCATCATGATATTCGCATTGTTTCATGTGCAATGTCAATTATGATCGACTTCTGACTTCTTTGTTTACGCTCAATCAAGATGATCAATTATTGCACATCGTTAGCATGAGCTATTGTTGCAAAATCAATTTGATCTCACAAGATTTTCAATGAGTTGGCGATATCTATTTAAAATGTTAGATCATCTTGCGACGACCAACCATATAATGATTGCCTGCCTTTGGTCAACCAGAAATAATGGATGTTCGAAGGAAAACTTTATGTTATTCTCCCCTTGTCTAGAATATTTGGAATGAGGAATGTGTTAACATCCTATTGCGTGGTTGGAAAGACTCGACGGGTGTGTGTATATATATATATATTCCACTTTATGATTTGTATGATATTTTTAGAATTTTTTACGTCCAAATTTATTTTTACTATAACGTATAATTTTCTATCAATTCAATAATTTCATTTTTCAAATATTGATAATGTATTCCATGGTATTTACACGATTGATATATCTATTGGTTTCATAATAAAACTTCTTGAAAAACAAAGTGATACAAATAGTTTGTGGTTTAGCATTCCAATTATTTCCATTATTGATTCGAGAAATAATTGATCCTTGGTATACATACCATTCTTTCGTCATTGTATCAGTAATTTCTGTGGGGAAGGCAGGGGAGTGCCGCTCCTTTCCTTAGAAGCACTAAAAGCTTCAGGTACAGCTCAAAAATGACTTACAGCCAATGTACAGCTTTCTCAGCAATGTACAATTTTACTCACAGAGCTCAAAATAACAACCCATCACCTACGGGATCATTGCAGCTTGGATGCTAGTGCTACCAGTACTTCCAAGATTGTGTTGTAGTTAGCTGTTACAGCCAGCAACACTTTATACACTTGTTTCAACTAGCTATAAGTGCTGACGTCACCTACAACACACGCACAATTCACACAGCTTTGTTGCAGCTCACTATTTAACATTGTTTTGATCACCCCTGCGTCCATTAACTTAACACGAATATTCTACAAACTTAATAAACAACATTCTCATCAAAATAAACTTTGTTTGGTTCAGCTGTTACTGCAGACTAACATAAAAACTAAAACTGAGTTTTTCAACTCAAAAACAAAGTAAAAAGAAATTTACACACAAAAACTCTAGAGTTTCAACTCTATTTATATTCGCTATGTTGTTCATATTCAACGTGCTTAATATGATTTACAAGCTAGGTATTTATAAGATTTTGGCTAAGTCGATCATTAAATATTAATGGCTTTTTAGAATACAAAATGAAATTTTGTTAATGCTCTGTTACAGTCTCACAGGAATAAACATTGTGTTGCCTCTTCAGAATTTGGATGTGCACTGCTGGCACAGTAAAACTGACTTTTTATATTTTAATAATCTTCTATCTATGAGGTGGTGAGGCAGTGTAACAGCTCTTCAAAAATTTGGCGATCAAATTTCTAGGCGGGGATGCCTTTTCAAAACACTAGCAGTTGATTTTGCCTCTTCAAAATTTGTTACAGCCATTGGTGGAGTAATTAACAGCTCCAACATTCTCCCCCTTAATTACTTCACTAAAAAAAACCAAAATTTTGTAACACTTGATTTCTGTTACAGCTTACAAACCCCAATGTTTTTCCTATGAAACTCAAGCAAATCTTTTCCCAATGGTTTTGTAAATAGATCTGCAAACTAATTTTCTGATGTGCAAAATTCCACACTGATTTCATTGTTGTTTATCAATTCACGGATCAAAGGATACTGTGTATCAATATGCTTACTTCTTTTATGAAAGACGTGATTCCTTGATAGTGCAATAGCTGAGTTATTATCACAGAAAATTGGATTTGGTTCATTTTGTTCATGCTATAACTCAGAAAGAGTTCTTCTCATCCATACAGTTTGATATGCAGCTACTGTTGCTGCAACATACTCTGCCTCAGCAGAGGATAGTGTCGCTATGTATTGCTTCTTTGATGCCTATGCTACTGATCTCGATCCAAAACTGAACACATATCCAGATGTTCTCTTTCTATCATCAATAAAACCAGCAAAATCACTGTCAGTGTATCCAATCAACTTAAAATTTGAATTAGATGTATACTGGATACCAAAATTTGTTGTTCCGACAATATATCTTAGGATTCTCTTTCAAGCTTGTCAATGGGTACTCTTTGATGTTTCCATAAACCTTGAAATCAAACTTACTGCAAACATTATATCAGGTCTTGTTGCAGTTGAGCACATGATACTTCCAACCAGTCTCTTATACATCGTTGGATCAATTTTTGACCCATCATCTTCCTTGCTGAGTTTTGTGTCAGTTGTTATTGGATTTACAGTTGACTTACAATTAAACATTATGAATCTTTTCAATGCATCATTTGCGTATTTAGACTGACATATAATGATACCATATTTAGATTGAATGACTTCAATACCAAGGAAATATTTCATCAATCTTAAATCAGTCATCTCAAATTCTGTTTTCATGGCTTTCTTCAGCTCATCTACAAAAAGATCTCCAGTGAATATCAAATCATCCACATATAAACAAACAATCAAAATTTTACCTTCTTGATTTACCTTTGTATACAATGTTGGTTCACTTGGACTTCTGCTGAATCCTTCACCATTCAAATATTCATCAATTATGTTATACCAAACTCTGGGTGCTTGCCTCAATCCATACAATGCTTTCTTCAATCTGTAGACTTTATCTTCTTGTCCATCAACCTCATATCCTGGAGGTTGTCTCACATAAACCTCTTCTTCTAAAGATCCATTCAAAAATGCAAACATTACACCCATTTGATGTACATACCATTTATTATGAGCAGCAATAGCTAATACCATCCTTACCGTATTAAGTCTGGCTAGAGGTGCAAATGTCTCATTATAATCAATTCTAGGTTGTTAAATAAACCCCTGAGCAACAAGTATTGCTTTGTACTTTTCAACATCACCATCATCATTTAACTTAGTTTCATAAATCCATTTGACACCAATACAATGTTTATCTTCAGGAAATTCTACAAGATTCCAAGTATTATTTCCTTCTATGGCATTAATTTCTTCATCCATTGCTTTTATCCAAACATCCTTTTTAACATCTTCATCAAAATCTACATAATCACATGCTATAAATGCAAAATTTGAAACTTGATCTACTTCATCATTCTGTTCATACAGTTCTCTTAAACTTCTAGTCTTCTGACCTCCGACTCTGTTTCTTAATGATGCCAATGTGGGATTTGATTCATTGCTTACCTCTGATCATGTTCCTTGCTGTCAACCAAAATTTGATGGTTCACCATGTTCATGAGTTCTGGGCGTTCTGGCAGGTGTCCTTACTACTGGTGTATGTGGAGTTGACTATCCTCCATGTGTGCCATGTTCATCTTCTTCATCTTCTGTGTGAGGTGTTACAGCTTCCTCACCAACTAATTTATCAATGCTCCCATCCCATGCTTCTTCTTCTTTAAACACCACATCTCTGCTAATAACATACTTCTTGGTGATGGGATTATAAAGTCTATATGCTTTAGACTCTTCACTATATCCAACAAAAATACATTTCTGACTTCTGTCATCTAACGTTCTTCTCATCTCTTCAAGTACAAGTGCATAAGCTACACAACCAAAAATTCTTAAATGAGATGTGCTGCTACACTTACTGCTTCAAGCTTGTTGAGGATCTTGATCCTTCATGCTTTTTGTTGGGATTCTGTTCAGAATGTATAATGAACAAGTAACAACATCTCCCCAATATTCATTTGAAAGATGCTTCTCCTTCATCATACTTCGAGCCATGTTCATAATGGTTCGATTCTTCCTTTCTGCTACACCATTTTGCTGTGGATTGTAGCGTGCAGTAAACTGCATTTTAATTCCATAATGCTTACAAAAATCCATAAATTCATTTGACATATACTCACCTCCTCCATCCGATCTCAAGACTTTAATAAATCTGTTACACTCTTTTTCAGCCATAGATTTAAAACTTTTAAACACATCAAATGCTTGAGATTTCTGTTTCAACGAATACACCCAAGTTTTTTTACTGTAATCATCAATGAAAGTCATAAAATAAACATTACCAGTCAGGGAAATTGTTTGCATTGGTCCACACAAATATGTGTGTACCACCTCCAATGGTGATTTTGCTATGTTTGAGACTCCAGAAATAAATTTCTCTCTATGATGCTTTCCCAATATACAACTCTCACATGATCCTACCGGCTGCTCAATATTCAACAATCCTTTTACCATCTACTTATTCTATAGCAAATCTAAACCACCAAAATGTAAATGGCCATATCTCAAATGCCATAACCATGATTGATCTAAACTCTTAGTTTTATAAGCATTCAAAGAGTTAGTCAAATCATTTCTCATAGTCAGTGGAGACATTCTATTCGTTGTCATCTCTACTATCCAAGCCATTGGTGGAGTAATTAACAGCTCCAACATTCTCCCCCTTAATTACTTCACCCAAAGAAAAACAAAATTTTGTAACACTTGATTTCTGTTACAGCTTACAAACCCCAATGTTTTTCCTATGAAACTCAAGCAAATATTTTCCCAATGGTTTTGTAAATAGATCTGCAAACTAATTTTCTGATGTGCAAAATTCCACACTGATTTCATTGTTGTTTATCAATTCACGGATCAAAGGATACTATGTATCAATATGCTCACTTCTTTTATGAAAGACGTGATTCCTTGATAGTGCAATAGCTGAGTTATTATCACAGAAAATTGGATTTGGTTCATTTTGTTCATGCTATAACTCAAAAAGAGTTCTTCTCATCCATACAATTTGATATGCAGCTGTTGTTGCTGCAACATACTATGCCTCAGCAGAGGATAGTGTCGCTATGGATTGCTTCTTTGATGCCTATGCTACTGATCTCGATCCAAAACTGAACACATATCCAGATGTTCTCTTTCTATCATCAATAAAACAAGCAAAATCACTGTCAGTGTATCCAATCAACTTAAAATTCTAATTAGATGTATACTGGATACCAAAATTTGTTGTTCCGACAATATATCTTAGGATTCTCTTTCAAGCTTGTCAATGGGTACTCTTTGATGTTTCCATAAACCTTGAAATCAAACTTACTGCAAACATTATGTCAGGTCTTGTTGCAGTTGAGCACATGAGACTTCCAACCAGTCTCTTATACATCGTTGGATCAATTTTTGACCCATCATCTTCCTTGCTGAGTTTTGTGTCAGTTGTTATTGGAGTTACAGTTGAATTACAATTAAACATTATGAATCTTTTCAATACATCATTTGCGTATTTAGACTGACATATAATGATACCATATTTAGATTGAATTACTTCAATACCAAGGAAATATTTCATCAATCCTAAACCAGTCATCTCAAATTCTGTTTTCATGGATTTCTTCAACTCATCTACAAAAAGATCTCCAGTGAATATCAAATCATCCACATATAAACAAACAATCAAAATTTTACCTTCTTGATTTACCTTTGTATACAATGTTGGTTCACTTGGACTTCTGCTGAATCCTTCACCATTCAAATATTCATCAATTATGTTATACCAAACTCTGGGTGCCTGCTTCAATTCATACAATGCTTTCTTCAATCTGTAGACTTTATCTTCTTGTCCATCAACCTCATATCCTGGAGGTTGTCTTACATAAACCTCTTCTTCTAAAAATCCATTCAAAAATGCAAACATTACACCCATTTGACGTACATACCATTTATTATGAGCAGCAATAGCTAATACCATCCTTACCGTATTAAGTCTGGCTACAGGTGCAAATGTCTCATTATAATCAATTCTAGGTTGTTAAATAAACCCCTGAGCAACAAGTCTTGCTTTGTACTTTTCAACATCACCATCATCATTTAACTTAGTTTTATAAATCCATTTGACACCAATACAATGTTTATCTTCAGGAAATTCTACAAGATTCCAAGTATTATTTCCTTCTATGGCATTAATTTCTTCATCCATTGCTTTTATCCAAACATCCTTTTTAACATCTTCATCAAAATCTACATAATCACATGCTATAAATGCAAAATTTGAAACTTGATCTACTTCATCATTCTGTTCATACAGTTCTCTTAAACTTCTAGTCTTCTGACCTCCAACTCTGTTTCTTAATGATGCCAATGTGGGATTTGATTCATTGCTTACCTATGATCATGTTCCTTGCTGTCCACCAAAATTTGATGGTTCACCATGTTCATGAGTTCTGGGAATTCTGGCAGGTGTCCTTACTGTTGGTGTATGTGGAGTTGACTATCCTCCATGTGTGCCATGTTCATCTTCTTCATCTTCTGCGTGAGGTGTTACAGCTTCCTCACCAACTAATTTATTAATGCTCCCATCCCATGCTTCTTCTTCTTTAAACACCACATCTCTGCTAATTACATACTTCTTGGTGATGGGATTATAAAGTCTATATGCTTTAGACTCTTCACTATATCCAACAAAAATACATTTCTGACTTCTGTCATCTAATGTTCTTCTCATCTCTTCAAGTACAAGTGCATAAGCTACACAACCAAAAATTCTTAAATGAGATGTGCTACTACACTTACCGCTTCAAGCTTGTTGAGGAACTCGATCCTTCATTCTTTTTGTTGGGATTCTGTTCAGAATGTATAATGAACAAGTAACAACATCTCCCCAATATTCATTTGAAAGATGCTTCTCCTTCATCATACTTCGAGCCATGTTCATAATGGTTCGATTCTTCCTTTCTGCTACACCATTTTGCTGTGGATTGTAGCGTGCAGTAAACTGCATTTTAATTCCATAATGCTTACAAAAATCCATAAATTCATTTGACATATACTCACCTCCTCCATCTGATCTCAAGACTTTAATAAATCTGTTACACTCTTTTTCAGCCATAGATTTAAAACTTTTAAACACATCAAATGCTTGAGATTTCCGTTTCAACGAATACACCCAAGTTTTTTTACTGTAATCATCAATGAAAGTCATAAAATAAACATTACCAGTCAGGGAAAGTGTTTGCATTGGTCCACAAAAATATGTGTGTACCACCTCCAATGGTGATTTTGCTATGTTTGAGACTCCAGAAATAAATTTCTCTCTATGATGCTTTCCCAATATACAACTCTCACATGATCCTACTGGCTGCTCAATATTCGGCAATCCTTTTACCATCTGCTTATTCTATAGCAAATCTAAACCACCAAAATGTAAATGGCCATATCTCAAATGCCATAACCATGATTGATCTAAACTCTTAGTTTTATAAGCATTCAAAGAGTTAGTCAAATCATTTCTCATAGTCAGTGGAGACATTCTATTCATTGTCATCTCTACTATGGCAATCAACTGTTTACTTGGATATTTATCATAAATAGTGCATACATTTTTCTTAAAGAATACTATGTACTCTTTCTCCAGCAATTGTCCAATGCTCAATAGATTACACATTAAACCAGGAACATAATAAACATCATTGAATTGTTCTTCTTTTACCATCTTTTGCATACACAACAACCACACCTTTACCATTAACTTTTACCTTACAGTCATTACCCAACTTTACTTCAGATTGAATGCTGGTGTTGAGACTTGAAAATAATTCCTTATTTCCAGTCATGTGGTTGCTGCATGCACTGTCCAAAAACCATATATCTTTTGAACTTTCCTGGGTGACATTACCAGTCAAAAACATAGGCTACTCTTCATTTTCAGTCTCCTCTGTCATGTGTGTAGACAACTTACTATTATCTTCTTTCTTATTCCAACACTTGTTAGCAAAATGCCCAAATTTCTTACAATAAAAACATTGAACTTTAGATTTATCATACCTCTGATTTCTTGACTGTCTTGCTCTGTTGCTACTCCCCCATATGCTAAGAGTATTCTACTATAAATTCTCTTCATTTTTAAAATCATTTCTATTGTCACTATGACCAGCACTTTGTCCTCCTCTTCCTATGTTACTAGCTCCTCCTCTGCCTCTACCTCTAGTAACATTTAACTGAGATTTAAAAGAATTTTCTAATGGAGCATCATCATACCTGTCCATTCTCCATTCATGAGAAAGCAATGAACCAGTCAACTCATCAATGTGCATCTGACTGAGATTTTTAAACTCTTCAATTGGAACGATCACTACTTCAAACTTCTTCAGAAACATCTCAACAACTTTTTAGTCACACGCCGATCTAGAAGGTCTTCACCATACTGCCATAGCTGGTTTACAACACTCATGACTTGTGTCATGAAATTATTAACAGTCTCACTGTCTTTCATCTTCAGATTCTCAAAGTCTCTTCTTAAATTCTGCAACTTAACATTCTTTACCTTGGTCACACCTTGGTAGCACGTTTCAAGAGTGTCCCAAGCTTTCTTTGAAGATTCAGCACTTGATATCTTAGGAAAAATAGATTCAGTCAAGCCTTGTTGAATGAGACCAAGAGCTTTATTATCCTTCTTCTTATTTTCCTTCAACAGAACACATTCAACATTTGTCAGAGCCAACTCAGCATCTTGATCAACTCGTTCAGGATAGCCAATCGTAACAAAATTCCAAAGATCCTGAGCACGCAGGATAGTTCTAATTTTAATAAACCAGGTATCATACTTTTGACGGACCCTGCTACCCCAACAACAAGAAATATCTGAAAAAACGTGATGATGACATTTTCGATCGAGAGAGATCGTTGGATGCAGAATCAACGAGTACCCACTCGGCATACTTTTGATAGACCCCGCTACCCCAAAAAACAAGAAATACCTGAAAAAACGTGATGATGATGTCATCATCAAATTTTTTTTCAGATATTTCTTGTTTTTGGGGTATCACGTTTTTTCAGGTATTTCTTGTTTTTTTTTCAGGTATTTCTTGTTTTTGGGGTATCATCATCACGTTTTTTCAGGTATTTCTTTATTTTGGGGTAGTGGGGTCCGTTAAAAGTATGTCAAGTGGGTACTCGTTGATTCTGCATCCAACGAGCTCTCTCGATCGAAATTTGAGTAAAAATAGAGGGAGATATGTCAAAAATACAAACAAAAAAAGTAGTTTTTTTATGATACGTATCCCCAAATTTATATTAAAAAAGTGTTTAACACCTATACGATATTTCAAATTTAAAGCAATTTCATTGGCTAACACATGATGACATGGAATTTAAATTAGAGTTAAAATTCTCATTTTGAGTTGAAATTTCCTCTAATGAATTGTTCTTCTTTTACCATCTTTTGCATACACAACAATCACACCTTTACCATAAACTTTTACTTTACAGTCATTACCCAACTTTACTTCAAACTGAATGTTGGTGTTGAGAATTGAAAATAATTCCTTATTTCTAGTCATGTGGTTGCTGCATACACTGTCTAAAAACCATATATCTTTTGAACTTTCCTGGGTGACATTACAAGTCAAAAACATAGGTTGCTCTTCATTCTCAGTCTCCTCTATCATGAGTGTAGACAGCTTACTATTATCTGCTTTCTTCTTCCAACACTTGTTAGAAAAATGCTCAAATTTCTTACAATAAAAACATTGAACTTTAGATTTATCATACCTCTGATTTCCTGACTGTCCTGCTCTGCTGCTACTCCCCCTTACGCTAGGAGTATTCTGTTGTTACTTCTCTTCATTTTCAGAATCATTTCTGCTGTCACTATGAGCAGCACTTCATCCTCCTCTTCCTCTGTTACTAGCACTTCCTCTGCCTCTACCTCTAGTAACATTTAACTGAGATTTAAAAGAATTTTCTAATGGAGTATCATCATACCTGTTCATTATTGATTCATGAGCAAGCAATGAACTAGTCAGATCATCAATGTGCATCTAACTGAGATTTTTAAACTCTTCAATTGGAACAACCACTGCTTCAAACTTCTTCGGAAAACATCTCAACAATTTTTCAATCACACGCTGATCTGGAAGGTCTTCACTATACTTCTGTAGCTAGTTTACAACACTCATGACTTGTGTCATGAAATCATCAACAGTCTCACTGTCTTTCATCTTCATATTCTCAAAGTCTCTTCTTAAATTCTACAACTTAACATTCTTTACCTTGGTCACACCTTGGTAGCACATTTCAAGAGTGTCCCAAGCTTTCTTTGAAGACTTAACACTTGATATCTTCAAAAAAAAAAGATTCACTTAGGCCTTGCTGAATGAGACCAAGAGCTTTATTATCCTTCTTCCAATTTTCCTTCAACAGAACACGTTCAACATTTGTCAGAGCCAACTCAGCAGCTTGATCAATTGGTTCAGGATAGCCAATCGTAACAAAATCTCAAAGATCCTGAGCATGCAGGATAGTTCTCATTTTAATAAACCAGGTGTCACAATTTCTTTCATTCAACACAGGAATTTGTGGCTGCACTACACTTCTATTCGTAGCCATTTCAATTAATTTAAAAAACAATGAGCAATAAAAGACAACCAATCTCTTAAACATGAAATAAAACTTGACCACACTCTTATACCACTGTGGGTAAGGTAGGGGAGTGCCGCTCCATTCCTTAGCAGCACTAAAAGCTTCATGTACAACTCAAAAACGACTTACAGCCATTGTATATCTTTTCTCAGCAATGTACAACTTTACTGACAGAGCTCAAAATAACAACCCAACACCTACATGATTGTTGCAGCTTGGTTGCTACTGCTACCGATACTTCCAAGATTGTGTTGCAGCTAGCTGTTACAACCAGCAACACTTTATATGCTTGTTTCAATTAGCTGTGAATGCTGGCGTCACCTACAACACATGCACAGTTCACACACAACTCTGTTGTAGCTCAATATTTAACACTGATTCGATCACCCCTGCGTCTGTTAACTTAACATGAATATTCTACAAACTTAATAAACAACATTCTCATCAAAATAAACTCTGTTTGGTTCAATTGTTACTGTAGACTAACATAAAAAATAAAACTGAGTTTTTCAACTCAAAAACAGAGTAAAAAGAAATTTACACAGTGCTTAGTTTCAACTCTATTTCTATTACGCTCTGTTGTTCATATTCAGCATGCTTAATATGATTTACAAGCTAGGTATTTATAAGATTTCATCTAAGTCGATCATTAAATGTTAATTGGCGTTTCAGAATACAAAACAGAATTCTGTTAATGCTCTGTTACAGTCTGACAGGATTAAACATTGCGCTGCCTCTTCAGAATTTGGATGTGCATTGGTGGCACAGTAAAATTGACTTTTTTATATTTTAATAATATTCTATCTATCAGGTGGTGAGGCAGTGTCACAGTGTAACAACTCTTCAAAAATTCGACGATCAAATTTCTGGGCGGTGATGCCTTTTCAGAACTCTAGTAGTTGATGTTGCCTCTTCAAAATTTGTTACGGCCATTAGTCGATTTATTAACAGCTCCAACAATTCCAATGCTAGAAACCAAAATGTTATCTTTAGCAGTAATTATTTCAATACAGATGCATCCACGAAATCAGATGAATAGCTTTTGATTGATTTTCAGTATCTATTTATGTTTTCGTCAACTGGTATTTGGGGAACTGACTAGTATTTGGGAGACTTTTTTCATGTTTTTTAGTAGGATCAGTCTTCCACATTTTGCAGTTGTGTGGTGGTCATCAAACCTTAGCGCTAAAGTTAAATAAATGATTGATTAATTGAAAAGGATATTCCATGGATGATTGATTATTGGTGAACTCGTTCAAAATGTTTACAAGTTTAAATGTAATATTCTGTGGATGATTGATTATGGGTGAACTCGTTCAAAGTGTAGATAAGATGCATCTATTCTTTTCTGTTGTAGATAAGATTTAATTTCATTTTAATAAGACTGTAACTTCTTTTACTTTTAGATTTGGATGTAGTTATATTTTTATATTTTAATAATCGTCTGTCTGTCATCTGGTGAGGCTATGTGGCAGTGTAACAACTCTTCAAAAATTTGACGATCAAATTTCTCGCTAGTGATGCCTTCTCAGAACTCTGGTAGTTGATGTTGCCTCTTCAAAATTTGTTAAGGCCATCAGTGGAGTAATTAACAACTCCAACAATTCCAATGCCAGAAACCAAAATGTTATCTTTAGCAGTAATTATTTCAATACATATGCATCCATGAAATCAGATGAATAGGTTTTGATTGATTTTCAGTATCTGTTTATGTTTTCGTCAACTGGTATTTGGGGAACTGACTGGTATTTGGGAGACTGTCTTCAGGATTTTTAGTAGGATCAGTCTTCCACATTTGGCAGTTGCGTGGTGGTCATCAAACCTCGGTGCTGAATTTAAATAAATGATTGATTAATTGAAAACAATATTCCATGGATGATTGATTATTGGTGAACTCATTCAAAGTGTTTGCAAGTTTAAATGTAATATTCCATGGATGATTGATTATGGGTGAACTCGTTCAAAGTGTACATAAGATGCATCTCTTCTTTTCTGCTGTAGATAAGATTTAATTTCATTTTAATAAGACTGTAACTTCTTTTACTTTTATATTTGGATGTAGTTATATTTTTAGTGTCCCTTTGAAAAAGATTTCATCATACCATGGGGAGATAGACTCTAATGGATAGAAAACAAATTCAAAATTTTAGATTTTAGAGAAATATTTATCTGATTCCATCCTATTTCCTACTCTGAACATAAGATGTTTCCGGAAGCTTTTGCCACTGTAGCACATTTAATTTTACTTATTAGTTACACTAAGTGCGCCATGGAAGTATTGGTTGGATATTCCCACAAGATTATATGAAGTTGCACTACATTCTTTGTTACACAAAATGAAGAGCAGGCATTGCAGTATCAACTTTTTGCAATATAGGTAGATGATTAAATGTAAAGATAAATTATCTGCAATGGCTTTCTTGAGATACCAGTTACAGATTATGGGTTCGATATCTCCTCAAAAATACTTGAGGCACACATATTTAAAGATGCACCATCATCTATTGGAGGTGCAGAGTTAATTACCATGCCTTGAAGCTTAACATAAGATGGAAACAATGGTAGAAGTTTTGGCCTTAAGGATGAGGAACCGTACAGGGGTGGAAAAACCTACATGTAAGTTATTTTAGTTTATATTTTGGGTACTTGTCTGTTGTAGATTCAAACTATTTTATTTACCCTTTCTAATCTCACAATGTGGGTGTCTGAAAAAAGGGAATTAGTTTATGTTATTGGAAAAAAAATGACTAAACTTTTTTCATTGTGCTCATGTGCATCCTTATTTTTATTAGATTTATTTTCATTCCTGACATTATCAGGGCACTTTGACCTAATGGCACTCTTCTTTGTGTTGTATCATTTACATAGTGTTTCTATAGGTATGGAGGCATGGATTGTTAAATTTCAAGTGATATCTTTAGCCATCTTATGATCAATATTGATCTGGGTGGAACAAGGCACTATATTTGGATTTTGAGAAAGGCGTGGTTGGTTTGTCATTCTGTGATTTTGTTGAAACAAAGGGTGAAAAGTCAATGCTGGTTGCGTACATGCAAAAGAAGTGGCGGCCTTTGTAAACTGAGTTTGCATTTTCTGTAAGATGCGTTAAGCTTTGTCTCTTCTCATGTAAAAATGGTATAGTGCAAAAGATGGAAATTGTTTTCTTTTCATGCCAATTGTGTAATGATTGTTCTAGAATCCAACCTTTGAAATGCAGATTATACTTTTGTTATGTGAAAGCAAAGCCCCAAATTTTAAATAATGATAATGGAGATGTTATTAACTTTAATTAGATACACTACAAACATAAGAGTAAAGGATAATGATTTTGGTTTACTTCAACTTCTTTGTCTTTAGCATCTCCATCAATTTTGATATCTTAAGAACCTTTTATTAAGGTTAAGTACATTTGAGTATTAATATGTCTACCTATCTTTTTATTAGTAGCATTGCAAATCGTAAATAGGGTTGTTGTCCACATCAGCCAAGAGAAGGGAAAAATGTCACAAGCCTGGTTGCACTCCATTTCCTTGTGTGCTTGAAGTCTGGTGTTTTTGTAATGATGCATGGTGGAAACTTTGCTAATAATTGGAGCTTTTAGGGCGATATATGTAAAAAAATGATTTAATTTTTCTTTGCACTATACACAAAATTCACACAGTTAATGCCCTTTCAGTTATTATTTTCATGGTGTGAATGTATATGTTTGTGTACTATGCTACTAATTTTCTAAATTTTAATGAATTTTTTTTTTAATCGGGGTTTTTATCATTTCATTTATGTAAAAGTATAATGATATGAGGGAAACATGCTATGTCATGAGTCTTCTCAATCAAATTCACAAACCCTTTAGCGAGGGCACATTTTTTATATGTAATTTCCTGCTTGAAAGAATATGAAATACATTTATAGCACTTAAACGAGAGAGGTAGGGAAATATTAGAAGCATAATATTTTGAATACCCTAGAATCGTTCTTTATATCCATCATGCCATCTTTGTTTTTTATACCATTAAGACCTGAATTTATACCATCTAGAACCACAAAAGCAATTTTTTCCCATCTCTTGGATTACATGTCTCTGCCTTATGTGAAGGAGAGGATTTTAGGTCTCTTCCAATGTCTTGGAAAAACCACATTTTCTCTAGTTCTTGTTCAATTCATAGAAATAACCTTTTGATGCTAGTGTCTTATTCTCCTCCTTGGACTATTTTGTTCACAACAAAAATACACATATCTTTCACTCTCTTTCACTATGCTAACCCAAACACATTAACAAAAGCCATGCAAAAGTTAGAGGAAAACCAATTAATTTAAGACTTCCTCTATATTATAGATATTTTTCAATATTGCTTCCCTCATTGGCTTCAGCAAAAGTTATTAGTCATGAAAGTATTTTTTTAATAATTTAATTTTTTTTTTTCTGGACGGATCTTCATTTGTCCTAAGAGAGAAGCCAAATGATAGAATCAAAAGACAGAATGACACAATCCTTTACTTGTGTACGTAATCAAATAGAATGACATCTACTAATGAGAAAATGTTGTATATTGTTTGTGTGGAGCTTCCTTTTGTTGGTGAGTGCTTTCTATCACAATAAAATACAAATGGTTTTTCTTTCTACCGCAATGTTATGTTTATATAGTGCAAATGATGCACACATTATCTTCACTTTGAACTTAAGGGACGAGCCTAAAAAATGAAGACACTCCATAGTGCAAACACTTTCTTTCTCTTTTGTGCATGGATCTATTTATCTTAGTTTTGGAATTTTAAAGTATTTTGTATGACCATATAGCTTTACTACTCGTCCATATACTTTGTGATATGCATTTCAGCAATGGAGTTTGATAGCTTTCATTTTAGGTTGTTCCTTGAGGATATTCTATTTTTTTTAATTGTTTTCCATGGGGCAGTTGTGATGCAGTGGGTTGAGACAGTTGTCATATGTCTATGGTGAGACAAAGTTATAGCTTGCTACAAGCTTCCAACAGAGTTAATGACATATGACAAGCTTGTCATGTCCGTGGTGAGACTTTATCTCATGTTTTCAATATAGTAATGGTGCATTAATTAGTTAGTTATTGAGTAGTTGAGTTGGCCACATTACTTAGAATTACTGGCCCATAGTATTCATTGAACCATGGTATTTACCTATGGTTTTATTGTTATGTAGTATGATAAATACTTATTGTTATGTAGTATGATAAATACTATTGCTTAGTATTGAGAAGGTAATTCAATTTCCCAGGCAACCAATATACCCATTGTGTTTTTGTCCTTTTTCTGCGTCGCTTGTTTTCTTTAACATGGTATCAGAGCATATGGCATGATCCATTCCCTTTTTATCGGGTAAGCCTTTTCACATAGTGGAAAGCACGGGCACACTCGGAATCGATGACGAATTCGGACAAACGGAATACACTTTTCTTGGCATATTTATTTTTTTCCTTGAAGATGGTGCTACCAAAAGCACTACCAAAAGAACTTGAAGAGGTAAGAAATATTTTAACACAAGAAGGATTATGGAAAACATTTGATGGAGATGATTATGGTGTATGGAAAGTAAAAGTGAGTAATTTTTTGAAATTACAATATATGTGGATTTTCATAGTTGAAGAAGATCCTAGAGATCCAGATTCATTTAAGGATTTGACTGAGTTCGAAAAAGAAAGAAGGAAATTTGTTGTCTTATGTCTCATACAAGACAGTATAGACTATCCATTATTTCATTATATTGCAGTAGAAGATGATACTCCAAAAAGAGCATGGAATATACTGAAAGAAGTATTAAGTGATGAACCAGATGTAGAAGAAAATGACTTTGCAAGTCACACAAAGCACCAGGAATCCCACAGTGAAGAAGATTGTGTTTATGCGGCAGCCAATGTTGATATAGTGATGTTTGACTTTGAAAACAAACCTTTCAAAGTAGCAGTACTCAGTGATGTGAGTGATAGTATCTATGAGAAAGATACACTTGATAGTAGCATAGAAGTTGCAATAGTTTCTTAGAATGAGCAACAACCAGTTAATAGTAGCACAAAATAAATAGGAATAGACAGTCCACCCCAAAACCAGAAAACCAAGAGTTTGAGGGAGATCTATGAGGAGACTCCTGTTATTGATGAGCATCTACATTATGCTCTGTTTTCTTCTTAGCCCACAATTTTTGAAGAATAAATGAAGGATGCACAGTGGGTACATGCAAATGAGCATCAAGCTTAAAAGAGTTTACATACTCGTGGAAAATGGCCATTTTGGCTTAAACCTTAACTACCAACTTTGCTCTAAATTATTTAGTCTCACCCAACTAATGGTAACGCCCACCTGTTATATTTGAGAAGTGAAATTATCCTTTAACTTCTAGGCTTTGATGAATAACAATTCCAATGCCTTGCCTTAAAAAATGACACTAGTACAAGGTGGGGGTTTTTAAGACGTTTTTTAAAGACAAAATTAGTATTTGTCTCAAATTATAATTATAATGTTTTTATTTTTATAGAAAAGTTTAAGAAGATTTTTTAAGATAAAAAAAAAAATTTCCCTCTAAAATATTTATATTTATTTTATATGTGTTTTTATTTTTATTTTTTGCTTTTCTTACTTTAAAATAAGTTTTGGAAACATATTTGATAAAGGAGGGAAACCGAATTAGGGTTTTGCATTAAGCTTTTTCCCTACCATGCCCGCAGATCCATGAATTGAAATCAAAGTTGGAGGTGATCAAAATTTGTCTTTTCCTGGCCATCTTGCAAATCATATTAACTGAACAATAAAATTAAAATTGACTCATGGAACAATAAAACTCAGGCCCCGTATTCTTCAATTATTGAGGTGAATTGTTACACTTTTTGCATTAAAACTTTTTTTTTGGCATATGACTCTGTTTCATTTCTTTGTCACTGAGAAATAATTAGGTTCAATAGAGAAAGGAGCACAAACATAATGAATTCAATGAGGTTGAGTATACCCAAGATGGTACCATCGACATGTTTGGAAATCATGTCAAAGCTCATCCATCATCCAAAATGATCCACATTTCTTTGTTTTTGGGTAAATTTTCAGGTAATAAATCTAGCAAGAAAATTGAGTACCATGCATAGTATCAAAGTGTCAAGAAAATAGTCTTTTGGTTCATAGGGGTTTTGAGGGAATAGTATCAAAGTGTCATGAAAATATTCTTTCGGTTTATAGGGGTTTTAAGGGTCTCTAAATCCACCCAGAACCTCCAAAATTCCACAAACAACCTGCAACTATACACTGGATTTCAATGAAAGTGGAATTTTCAGGACCATTTTGGATGATGAATATCATACTCAAGATTAGATTAAATTGTTCTAGGATAGTAATGGTTTGGATCTAGAATCACTGTGTTAGAGTTATCATTGGTGATAAGATAGCCTCCATATAAAGAGGCTTTATAAGGCATCTTCGAGTCGGATAAATTGGTAGGGGTGAGAACCGTAAAAATAATCATGCATTTTTTCTTATTGGCTGAAGAATATCTTATACCCAATGAGGATATGCCTAGTCAGGAGGATAGGCATCAAAGCGCTTGGTTTTAAATTAAAGTAGGGTTATTAAGCTAAGCGAGATCAGGTAAGTCTAGACAAGAGATTAAGTGAGGTCACGGGTGTGGGACATAAATGCCTTATTTCTTATTGATTCTTATTGGGATTGACCCTAATTGGTTTGCTTCTAAGAAAAATGTTCCTTTCTTTCTTATTTGTTAGACCCTAATTGGTTAGCTCCTAAGAAAAAAAGGCAATTCAGAGTGAGGAAGCTTGAAGTCACTGAAGATGGTAAATGTTTAATGTTGGCAATATGGCAGATAACTTTGTTGGCATTGATGTCAATATATGAGAGGATGGAGAATTATTGAACTACAAGATCATCCCAATGGAATTATGGAATGGTACTCTCTTGTATTCAGCTTTTTCACCTTGATTTGTGATCCAGAAATATCTATGGAGCCGACTGGAACACTTACTAGGTGACTGGCAGATTGTCCATCTTATAAAGAATGCTATGAGATTGCTTCGCGTCTCCTAGACTTTTATATCGATTCAATAATGTTGCAATACATTCTGAGGATCTTGATTATACGCATGTCATGTACAAAAATTGATTATGCTTCTAAATTAGTGCATCCTGTACTTGATTGGATCGAAAAGCATAGTTCCCAAGAATTACCAATTTCAAGCACAGATGTTATCAAGGGAGAACATTTGCTTAGGCTTTTGACAGGGTTATTGGAGCATCCTTCAATAAAGAAGTTGCTGATGAAGGAAAATATAACCATGATTCCAACTGATGCATTGGACAAAATAAATAAATCCCTAAATTTAGGTGAGCTGCAAGATTAGGATCATCGGATCTGGTTGCCTTGAAAACACAGCTCTAGTTTGATCTAGAATTAAACAATGTGGCATGGGAGATTACTTCAGTTGGTGTTTCGCAGAACTAAAACCCAAAACCCCAGTCATTTCAATAATGGCAATACATATGATGAAGCAAGATCATTTTCCAGACAGTACAGCACTAAGCCAAGCGGTCAATCCATTTCATCAAAGGGTGTTTCTGAAGGGCTTCGGCCCCAGTGCTATTTGTTTTACCACAGTATATTGAAGAAGGGATTGTGACCCGGGGAGGAGATTTTTTCTAGGAGCCAAAGTTTGGGTAAGGATATAAATTGGCCCATCATATCATGCCAAGAACAGTTTCCATGTTCAAGTAGCTCCTTCAAATTGAAATCAAATGAGTGTTTAGCGAAGGATCTAAAAAAGGTGTGAGGGCTCTTTCACTTTCACTATGCCGACGGTGTTGGAGGCTAGCACTTATGGTATTGTAAGTTCACCGAACGATTGCCTGGTTGCATTGACAAAGCAATCTTGAAAACCTTGCAACTATTGCATTGACCATCCAGAGCAAAGAAACACAAAAAAATCAAAAGTAACAGCAACCGTTGATCAAATAAACGGATGGTCAAGATTGAGTTTCCCAATGGGATATATCCCACATTGGCCGCGGATAAAACATTATATGGGTTTATATACCCCCAACGTTTCACCTCTACTTCGACGCGTAGTGCAAAGGTAGTGTGGGGGCTTTGGGTGATTGGACTCCATGAGAAGCTCACTAGCTTGGAGCCCAGGGCGACCTGTCAGGCCCCCTACCTTTTTTCTACATGTGGAAAATGGTGCTGGCTCGACGATGTGAATGGTGTGGCAAATGATGTCAGCTCGACGACTTGGATGGTGTCCATAAAATGCCATGGTGGCAAACGCTCATAGGTTGAAGTCTGATATGACACAGAGAAAATGATCCATCATTGTAAGGTGGACGATGACATAGCACCAAGTATACATCCGATTTGGAAGATTGCCCCA
>LPNX010756831.1:84466-102438 GCA_001517045.1 Pseudotsuga menziesii | reverse complement strand
TATCTATTTATGAAAAGACATACTATTTCTTGAAGAGGTGTGTGTTTATGAAAAGGTGTGATGGTTATGAAGAGTTACATTGAATATTGTTGAAAGAACTACAAGTACGCCAAAATATGAATGAAATAAAGTGTGTCTGCAACCAATGCATTGAAGACCAAGTGTAGAAGTGAAGCAGTCCAAGAAACTGATGAGGAAATTCATTCCAAGGGTGGTTGGGTGGTGCTAGGGCATGCTAATTACCTACTAGGGGGATTTAGTCTCCTCCAGTAGTGGCTAGAAAATAGGGTATAAATATATCCTTGTCTATGGGTGCAGGAAGAATCTAGGGTGTTGGTGCATCCTTCAGTGGTGGCTGAAAAAATCTTTTGTAAATAACAAATTTTGCAGAATAGAATGAATTGGTGGTTTACCCAAATTGGGCTTCCACATTAAAAATCTATGTTCTGTATTCATTGTTGATTTCATGGTTTTGATTAAAGTTTGAATAAGTGGATTAAATAGTAAAAATTATAAATATTGATTCAACCCCCCCCCTTCAGTATTTACCAATATTCCATCAATTGGCATCAGAGTCAGTTCCTTCACCACAGTTTAACCACTGGAAGGAAGATCCTATCAAAATCATCATGGAGCACCAAAAAGGGATGGCCAAAAACAAACCTCCACTCTTTACAGGAGAAAAATATGCTTACTGGAGTGTGAGGATGAAGGCTCATCTGATGTCCCTTGGATGGAGGACATGGGAAGCAACTCAAGAAGTGTATAATATAGGAGACCAAGCACCTACAGATCCAAAGGAAATAAGCGAATATGATGGAAATGCCAAATCCTTAAATGCAATCTTGAATGGGTTGGTAGACACTGTTTTTCCAAAATTGATGAGCTGCAAGACTGCCAAGGAAGCCTGGGACAAACTAAAAATGATCTATGAAGGTGAATCTAAAGTCAAAGAATCCAAGATTCAGATATATAAGGGGCAGTTTGAGAGCCTTAAAATGAAGGAAGAAGAAAATATTGGGGAATACCTTTTAAGGGTAGATGAGGTAGTCAATGCCATTAGAAGTGTTGGAGGGGAATTAGAAGAAATAACAATTGTTAAAAAGGTACTAAGAACATTGCCAATGAAGTATGACTCAAAAATATCCACCTTAGAAGAACAAGATGATCTTAGTTCAATGACTATGGATCAACTACATGGGATCCTCACTGCATACGAGATGAGAACAGGACAAAACAAAACTTCAAAAGGAGAAGCATCATTCAAAGTGACCAAGAAAACAAAACATCAAAATCAAAACACTTAGAACTACCACAATGAAGAATATGATGAGGAAGAATCCAATTTCATTAAGAAACTTCAGAAGGGATTAGGAAAGTATAAAGGCAAGATTCCTTTTAAGTGTTTCAATTGTGGCAAAATTGGCCACTTTCAATCCAAATGTCCTTATTCCAAAAAGGAATTTGAGGATGAAGATGCCAAAAGTAAGCAATACAAAAAGGGAGGAAAACCTGACTATAAGAAAAACCACAAAGGAAAAAATAACTTCTATTCAAAAGAAGAAGAAGACAACAGTTCATCAGAGGTCAGTGATAGTGAAGATGAAGTTCTTTTTGTAGGTATTGAAGAATCAAATGATTCAAAAAAAATTGAGCATAAGAAAGAGTCAAAAGATGAAGCAGAGATCAATGAAAAAAAGGAACTATTCAGTGCTTTGGATGGATTGAAAAGATACAAAAGTAAATATAGACAATTGAAAAACTATATAGTTGAACAAGAGGAAGAACATGAATAGAAAGAAGAAGAGATGGATAAAATCATAAGAAAAATTAAACTACAAAATCGAGAAGCTAATAAGATAGAAGAAAGGTTGAGGAATCTCTCAGAGAAAAACAATCAACTTGTGAAAGAATGGAGGAAAAATTAGCTCACCTAAGAAGAAAACTTGATACAAGATTCATTCTAAACAAATATGAGAACAGTTCTAAGACTTTAGATGAGATTATATTTGCACAAAGAAATCCAAGTAATAAAAATGGATTAGGTTATTCTCAAAAAGAAAATCAAGTTGAACCAAAATCATATGCAGCTACTCTTCTCAGTTCGTTCAAAAAGGAAGAAGAAAAGACAAAGAATGTTCATAGCTACAGAAGACCACTTTTACCCATCAAACAAGAAATCAAGGCAACCCCAAAAAGGGTTTATACAAACAGGTTTCCTTACATCTTCCCTAGTTACTATTTTGCGTGCTCTAATTTTGGACACAAAGCTGTGAATTGTAGAGCATATGAGAAGAAATTGAAAAGCAAAAATTATAACCTCAAAAACAATCAACCAGTTAGTCAAATTAAGAGCAAAAATTATAACTCATTTGCACCTCTACAAGAAAGGGTTTTAGAATGCTTCAACTGTCATAACTATGGGCATAAAGCAAGAGACTGTAGATTAATGGAATTCTCAGAAAAAGAAAAGGAAATTTTGGAGAGAAAGAACATCAAATGAGAAATGTCGTATTGCCCTAAAAGCACTAGATAAAAGAGATCTCTGGTATGTTGACAGTGGGTGTTCGAAACATATGACAGCAGATGAAGACAAGTTTTTAAACCTAAAGAAACATAAAGGTAAAGTTACATTTGGTGACAATGCTTCAAGTAACATTCGTGGGAAGGGCACTGTGAAATTGGGAAAGGCCAAAGCCAAGAATGTGTTGCTAGTTGAAAATATGAAACCTAGTTTATTAAGTGTCAGCTAAACCTGTGATCAGGGATACATCTGCATCTTCAATTCCAAAAAATGTGAAATTAGGAGAAAAGACCCAGGAAAATTGGTTGGTACTGCACCTAGAACTCTTGAGAATGTATACATATTAAATACAAAGCTAGATGAAGAATGTCATATAAATTTAGTGGATGAAAGCTAGCTATGGCATAGGAGGTTGGGGCAGATTAATTTTGACAATTCAGTAAAAGTTAGCAACCTTGGGGCAGTAAGAAACATGCCAAAAATCACAAAACCTTCAAACCCCATATGTAGACACTGTCAACTATGGAAACAAACTAGAATAAGGTTCAGAACAAAAGAATATTTAAACTCAAAACCTCTAGAGCTGGTTCACACTGACCTCTGTGGACCTACAAGAACTAAAAGTTTGCAAGGAGAGTCCTACTTTAAGTTATTTATTGATGATTTTACTACAATGACTTGGATATTTTTTCTCAAGGAAAAATCAGAAGCATTTGAAAGATTCAAAGCTTTTAAAATTCTTTTTGAAAATGAAACAGAAGAAAAAATCAAATGTCTTAGATCCGAAAATGGTGGTGAGTTCACCTCAAAAGAGTTTGATCTCTTCTGTGAAACTCATAGAATTAAGAGACAATTCTTAGTAGCCAGAACACCTCAGCAAAATGGGGTTGCTGAGAGGAAGAATAGAACAGTCCAGGAGGCTGCAAGAATGATGCTCAATGAAGCAAAACTATCTGATGGGTATTGGAGAGAAGCTGCAAGCACAATAGTATACATCTTGAATAGAGGTCAGATCAGGAGTAATAGTAATAAGACTCCTTATGAGCTATGGTTTGGGAGAGTTCCATCTGTAAAGTACTTTAAAGTTTTTGGTAGTAAATGTTACATCAAAAGACTTGATGATGATCTTGGAAAATTTGATGATAGATCTGATGAAGGTATTTTTCTTGGATATGCTTCTACCAAAAAGGCATACAGATGCTACAATCTTAGATTACATAAGATTATTGAAAGTGCAGATGTCAAAGTGGATGATTTGAAAACCAAGAAATTCAAACACCAAGAAGCCATACTCGATAGTGAAAGTGATGATGATGAGGAGGAGACAATTGATACACAAACAAAAGAAGAATAAAAAGAAGGCATACAAGAAGATGAAATAAGTACAAACGAAGAAAGAGAAGAATCTCCTAGAAGAGACACCAAGACACCCTCCAGAATAATCCAAAAGAATCATCCTGAAGATCATATCATTGGAGATAAAGATGCAAGAGTACAAACAAGAAGAAAATTACTACATCAAACAGAGATAGCACTATTTTCATGTATTGAGCCCAGCTCAATTAAAGAGGCATGCAAAGATGAGAGCTGGGTCAAAGAAATCAATGAGGAATTGGACCAAATTGAAAAAAATCAGACCTGGGATTTGGTTCCAAGACCAAAAGACAAGAATGTCATTAGGAACAAATGGGTATTCAAAAATAAAATGAATGAAGATGGACAAGTTGTCGAGAACAAGGCCAGATTGGTGTGTAAAGGATATGCCCAAGTTGAAGGAGTTGATTTTGAAGAAACTTTTGCACCTGTGGCCTGATTGGAGGCAATTAGAATATTTCTAGCCTTTGATAGTTACAAAAGGTTGAAAGTATATCAGATGGATGTCAAATCAGCATTCCTTAATGGGTACTTAGAAAAAGAGTTTTACATTGAGCAACCAGAAGGTTTTCAGCTGACTGATAAAATAAACTATGTCTGCAAATTAAAGAAGGCACTCTATGGGCTAAAACAAGCACCTAGAGCATGGTATGCAAGATTGGATTCTTACCTGCAATTACAAGGTTTTAAGAGAGGATCAGTAGACAATAATCTCTACTATAAAATTATAAATGATATGATGATTATCGCAGAAGTTTATGTTGATGACATAATATTTGGAAGTGATGATGAAAAGATGAGCAAGGAATTTGCCAAATTAATGCAGCAAGAGTTTGAGATGTCTCTACTTGGTGAACTCAACTACTTCCTAGGTTGGAAAATAATACAATTCAATAAAGGAATTTTTATACATCAAACTAAATATGTAAAAGATATACTCATAAAATTCCACTTTGAATATTGTAAACCAGTGAGTACACCTATGACTATGGGATGTAAGCTTAGTAAAGAAGATGAGTCCCAAAATGTTGATAAAAAATACTATAGGTCAATGATTGGAAGTCTGCTATATGTTACAGCCTCCAGACCAGACATCAAGCAAGCTGTTGGGATGGTTGCTAGATTCCAATCAACACCAAAAGAGAGTCATGTTCAATCAGTAAAAGAATCTTCAGGTACCTGAAGGGAACCATAAACTTTGGACTTTGGTATCCAAGCAAGAAATCCTTCTCCTTAAAAGCCTATTCAGATGTTGACTGGGCTGGCTATGTAGATGATAGAAAGAGCATAAGTGGAGGATCTTTTTCTTGGGAGAATCTCTTGTCTCTTGGATCAGTAAAAATAGACCTCAATCTCCCTATCCGCCACTGAAGCAGAATACATTGCAGCAGCAGAGTGCTATACACAGATCGAATGGATGAAACAAACCCTACAAGATATTAAGGTTGTGTTTGAAAAGCCCACTGTCATCCATTGTGACAACACAAGTGCCATATGTTTTTCCAAAAACCCTGTCCAACACTCCAAGGCAAAACATATTCCTATAAAATATCACTATTTGAGAGAGCAAGCTACAAGCAAGAATATCAGACTTTATTATATTCCAACACAGGAACAAGTAGCGAACATATTTACTAAGCCTTTGAATAGGGATGTGTTTGAGCATCTTAGGAAAAAGCTGGGTGTAATTCTCTCTCCAAATTAAAACAAAAATGTGATGCATCTAGTTAGAGGGAGACATGATTGCTATCAGGGGGAGTTTATTAGCCCTTTGTATTTGATGTCAAAGGGGGAGAAAAGTCTGGTAATTTCCATCAATGCCAAAGGGGGGTATTGTTGGAAATATGGCAGATAGCTTTGTTGGCATTGATGTCAATATATGAGAGGATGGAGAATTGGTGAACTACAAGATCATCCCAATGGAATTATGGAATGGTACTCTCTTGTATTCAGCTCTTTCACCTTGATTTGTGATCCAGAAATATCTATGGAGCCGAATGGAACACTTACTAGGAGACTGGCAGATTGTCCATCTTACAAAGAATGCTATGAGATTGCTTCACATCTCCTGGACTTCTGTAGCGATTCAATAATGTTGCAAGACATTCTGAGGATCTTGATTATACGCATGTCATGTACAAAACTTGATTATGCTTCTAAATTAGTGTGTCCTATACTTGATTGGATCCAAAAGCATAGTTCCCAAGAATTTCCAATTTCAAGCACAGATGTTATCAAGGGAGAACATTTGCTTAGGCTTTTGACAGGGTTATTGGAGCATCCTTCAACAAAGAAGTTGCCGATGAAGGAAAATATAACCATGATTCTAATTGATGCATTGGACAAAATAAATAAATCCCTAAATTTAGGTGAGCTGCAAGATTAGGATCATCGGATCTAGTTGCCTTGAAAACACAACTCCAGTTCGATATGGAATTAAACAATGTGGCAGGGGAGATTACTTTAGTTGGTGTTTCGCAGAACTAAAACCTAAAACCTTATTCATTTCAAGAATGGAATTACTTATGATGAAGCAAGATCATTTTCTAGAAAATACAGCACTAAGCCGAGCGGTCAATCCATTTCATCAAAGGGTGTTTCTGAAGGGCTTCGGCCCTAGTGCTATTTGTTTTACCACAGTCTATTGAAGAAGGGATTGTGACTCGGGGAGGAGAGTTTTTCTAGGAGCCGAAGTTTATGTAAGGATATAAATTGGCCCATCATATCATGCCAAGAATAGTTTCAATGTACTTCAAGTAGCTCCTTCAAATTGAAATCAAATGAGTGTTTAGCGAAGGATCTAAAAAAAGTGTGAGGGCTCTTTCACTTTCACTATGCCGACGGTGTTGGAGGCTAGCACTTATGGTATTGTAAGTTCACCAAATGATTTCCTGGTTGCATTGACAAAGCAATCTTGAAAACCCTGCAACTGTTGTGTTGACCATCAAGAGCAAAGAAATGCAAAAAACTCAAAATTAACAGCAACCGTTGATCAAATCAATGGATGGTCAAAATTGAGTTTCCCAATGGGATATATCCCATGTTGGTTGCGGAGAAAACATTCTATGGGTTTATATACCCCAACGTTTCACCTCTACTTCGACGCGTAGTGCAAAGGTAGGGTGGGGGCTCTGGGTGATTTGACTCCACAAGAATCTCACCAGCCTGGAGCTCGGGACGACTTGTCAGGCCCCCTACCTTTTTGCTACACGTGGCAAATGGTTCCATCTCGACGACGTGAATGGTGTGGAAAATGGTGTCAAATCGATGACTTGGATGGTGTCCATAAAATTCCATGGTGGAAAATGCTCGTAGGTCGAAGTCTAATATGAAATAGAGAAAATGATCTGTCATTGTAAGGTGGACGATGACATAGCGCCAAGTATACATCCGATTTGGAAGATTGCCCCAATGTGGAAATGGCAAACATGGCTGAGGGCGATTACATGGTGCCAAGAATACGTTCGAATTGGAGGATTGCCCGAATGAGAAAGAATTGCATATATATATATATATATATATATATATATAAATATCAAGTTTTACATATAGTCTCAAAAGAGATTTCTTTTAAATGTTATATAAATATGATTATAATAAAAAATATATATATAAACAAACAAATGAATAGTTTGCTTTATTTTTTTTTTATTATTTTATCTATTTATGAAAAGACATAATATTTCTTGGAGAGGTGTGTGTTTATGAAAAGATGCGATGATTATGAAGAGTTACATTGAATATTGTTGAAAGAACTATAAGTACGTCGAGATATGAATGAAAGAAAGTGTGTCTACAACCAATGTATTGAAGACCAAGTGCAAAAGTGAAGCAGTCCAAGAAACTTATGAGGAAATTCATTCCAAGGGTGGTTGGGTGGTGCTAGGGCAGGATACTTACCTGGTAGGGGGATTTAGTCTCCTCCAGTAGTGGCTGGAAAATAGGGTATAAATATATCCTTGTCTATGGGTGCAGGAAAAATATACGATGTTGGTGCATCCTTCAGTGGTGGCTGAAAAAATCTTTTGTAAATAACAAATTTTGTAGAATAGAATGAATTGGTGGTTTACCCAAATTGGGCTTCCACATTAAAAATCTATGTTCTGTGTTCATTGTTGATTTCATGGTTTTGATTAAAGTTCGAATAAGTGGATTAAATAGTAAAAATTATAAATATTGATTCACCCCCCCCCCCTCTCAGTATTTACCAATATTCCATCAAGTAAGTCTAAGCGAGATCAGGTAAGTCACGAAAATATTCCATCAAAGTGTCATAAAAATATTCTTTCGGTTTATAGGGGTTTTAAGGGTCTCTAAATCCACCCAGAACCTCCAAAATTCCACAAAAACCCTGCAACTATACACTGGATTTCAATGAAAGTGGAATTTTCAGGACCATTTTGGATGATGAATATCATACTCAAGATTAGATTAAATTGTTCCAGGATAGTAATGGTTTGGATCTGGACTCACTGTGTTAGAGTTATCATTGGTGATAAGATAGCCTCCATATAAAGCGGCTTTATAAGGCATCTTCGAGTCAGATAAATTGATAGGGGTGAGAACCGTAAAAATAGTCATGCATTTTTTCTTATTGGCTGAAGAATATCTTATACCCAATGAGGATATGCCTAGTCAGGAGGATAGGCGTTAAAGCGCTTGGTTTTAAATTAAAGTAGGGTTATTAAGCTAAGCCAGATCACGTAAGTCTAGATAAGAGATTGAGTGAGGTCACGAGTGCGGGACATAAATGCCTTATTTCTTATTGATTCTTATTGGGCTTGACCCTAATTGGTTTGCTTCTAAGAAAAATGTTCCTTTCTTTCTTATTTGTTAGACCCTAATTGGTTAGCTCCTAAGAAAAAAAGGCAATTCAGAGTGAGGAAGCTTGAAGTCACTGAAGATGGTAAAAGTTTAACAACTCCACCACGATGAGTCCGGAAACCATTACTCACCATCCAATACAATGATCTATCTGATAAAAAAATTGGTACATCATCTAGCTTAGGGAAATATGCAAATTGTAACTCGAAAATTTTGTGTTGCTGATTTGGGTAATTAGATTGTAGGATTTAATATTCTTGCAAGTTTAAATAATCTTGAAGGCATTTCGTGGGTTGATTTGAAGCATCATGACACTTGGAGGGCGGGCTTGTTAAATTCATGGCTTGGAAATCAAACCGGGGGCATTTTTCAATATATGGCTATTTGTAATCCTCCTACCCCTTTTGATTTGTTTCATTTTCAATACAAAAGTGGAGTGAATTCCATTACACTAATTATATCTCCATTAAATCAGTTGATTGCAATTTCTATTCCTGTTGTGGTCTAAATCATAGACAATGCATATTCTCTTCATTACGTCATTGTAAAACCATAATATCCAGAGAACTTGATGGATTTATCAAAAGTGAAGTCCAGGTGATGTATATTAACACATTGGAGGGTTTGCTCGATTGTTGGATTGAAGTGTACATAAATTGCAGAGAAAAACAACCATATCGACTACATTATTATCTGCACGGTTGCAATTATGATCGATTGATATTACAATGAAGATACAATTTACTACTATGTTCCCTTGCAATGGGGTTTCCTACTGATTCGTCAAGTTTGTTTCCCACTATAAACTAATATGTATTTGGATGGTCTTGCTATGATAAATATAGTAGTGGGAAAATCAGTTTATCGGCATCTTACATTAGTATCAATCATCAAAGTATTTGCTTCAAGTATCCCTTTTGTTATTATTTCAAGTAATCATGTGATGTTGTTGTAGAACATTGTTCATGCTAGATCGATTCTATTGTGTTAAGTCTTTTACATAATTTTCAAATTATCTTGTTAATTTGATTGACCACTTTGAGTGGCATTGAGCAGGCCCACATTCTTTCTCCCAATTCTTATATATAGAACATATGGAAGTCTTTATTATTTTGAGTTGAATGAGTAATATAACTACAATCCCAATGAGAACTACAAATGAATGAATGAAATATGATTCATGTGCTCATTGCTAAAAAAAGACATTAAAAGATACAAATATTCTTTTTGTATATGAAGTTGTAGGGTGTTAGCTCAATGGTAGAACATCTGCATTATGCAGAAGGTTGGTGGTTCGATTCCACCATGCCCTATCATAAATATTTATAGTATATCACTATTACATAGAGGGGGTATTAAGACAATATTTGACACAATATGTGTGGAAATTGTCTCAACTTAAGGAAAAAAAAATTGTGTATTGTCTTAAGTATTATCTCTAAGCAGGTGTCTTAAACTATTGTCTTAAATTATTGTCTTAAATATTGTCTTAATAACCCCCTATATGTAGTAGTATGAATTGGTTTTTGAAACATCTTAACACCCCGTAGTTTAAATTTTGAATCAACATATTGTAGGGCTTCTTACCACCCAAAGTTGCACTTGACTTATAAATCCCTAATTAAGAGTGCAATCGTAGAGGGAACTTAGAAGGGTTATCCACTGTCATTGCAATATCTTTTTCTCTCTCTTGAGTTTATCTCTACCTGGACACGAGGGGAGGATCACAAAGGCTAGGATTGCTATATCTTCCCTTGAAGCTCTATGTTAATTTCCAGTTTAGTAAAACATAAATAATTCATGTTATATTTTTTGGTGGTTAAAAGAGTATACCACTGCCAAACATCCAATTAGGGAAAATGGAGTCTAAAGGTATTACCAGGTGTTGCAGTTGCAACTGTTTTCCCAAATTTTCGAAATTTTGGACCCCCCTTTTAATTCTTATCTTGCCTAGAATTGTTTGGATCCATGAACTCTATTTTTGTTTTCCCTCTACTACAAGTTTGGACTGTTATGAGGGTAACTGTCTTCATGCTTTTCGGAAAATTTCTTATGTCTGAAGCTACTTTGGGTTGTGGAACTTGGAGTTTGGTTTGAAACATTGCCCTTTGATCTGTGATTTCTTTCTCGGTCTTCGGAAGGCTATTTCGCATTTGTGACGTTGTTTCGGAGGTGAAACAAACTTCATCGTTGCCTAGCCGAAAGTAATATTTTTAGTTTGGTTGTTCGGAAGCCATTTAAACAACGCATCGGAGCCATATTTCCTTATGGAGCCCCTGTTGCGGAAGCTGAATGATGAGTGCTCTGTCAGATGGTCTTGACTTCCCCGATGTCGTGTTGTTATCGTTTTGACTTGTTTTGCAATGTCGGAGGTTGATCAAAGTTTGAGTCGGGTTGTTTGATCTTTGTGAAGCCGTTGTTTTGGAAGTGAGACAAGCTTTTTGGACCGTTACAAGACCTTAAGTTTTTCTGAACACTTAACATTTTCACAATGTTTCTGCGCCATAGCGAAAGTTTATGACTTGGATCGAAGGTTGTAGTTTGTTTTTTTTCCGCCGTTGTGGCTCCCGAGCGAACTAAGTATCCACTATATAACTGCCCCACTCGTCGATGCTTTGTCTGGGTTCCACCGATATGTCTTTGGGCCGCGAGACCCATAGTCTTTTCATCTTCTGCCATTGCGGCTGCGTAATGCACTAAACTCCCGACGTTGATGTCGTTTCATTCGCCAATAGAGAATTTTTCGCCCGATGCTTTGGCATTTAGTTCTTCCAACTCCAATAGATTTAACGGTCCCACAGAACTCGTTGTCCATTTGAAACCGACCATTGTGGCTATAAGTAAGACTATCCGGCCGATGTTTAATTGGTTCAAGCTGCCGATAATGTTTTTCCCACTGTCTTGTGAAGTTTTTTAACCCGTGTGGGCGGCGGTGTTTTTTTATTCTTGTTAAGGCTTTCACGATGAGGGCGCAGTACAGGGCCTCATTTTATTGATCAGTTTTGTTGTTAGTATAGTTTAAGTTTATTGAAAAGATGCAGTCCTAATTAATGATGAGTTTTGGTTTAACTGCAGATGGACTCAGAAGATTTTTCAGATTACTGCTGCGAGAAGATGTAGCTAAAGGATAAAGCCGAGGAAAGCTGGATGAAAAGTAATAAGCAGAGTTTTTTTGAAATCAATGGGAGAAGGACAAATAAAAGACAAGGTAGAATCAATGGCAACAAAAGCCTAGGCTTGGAAAGGGTCCGTCAATTATCGAGTTGATCCCGTTTTATGAAGTACTCATAAGTAGAAATCTGAAATGTAACGCATTATATGTATCATGAGTACTCATGAAAAAGACAAAATTGTGAGATTAAACAGTTTTTGGGAACCCAAAGATTAGACGGTTGGGGAAGCCCAAGGGTTTTGTTATTTTTGTATAAAGAAAGGAAAGTTAGAGATGATAGGGGATTTTTCCCTAGAAAAACTTGTGAGCTATTGTTTGTAAGAGGAACTACTTCATTTTACAATAAGAAATTGCAAATTTTTCCTGTTGGAGAAGGTGCTATGTGGAATGTTCGAATGTGATAAAATGAACAATGTTGAAGGGGAACTATTTCATTTTCAACTATGTTTCATTAACTGTGACAAGAATTCTAACTTTCTGAACCTATGTTCTTATTTGAATGTTCTCTGGTATATTCTGTGATAATTTCCACTATGAGTAATGGAGGTTTTAATTGTTGATGAGCTATCTTGTCGTGTATATCTTCATTCATGTTTATGTGCTTTGATTCTAAGAACAGCTATCTGTGATTGACCTTAACATGTGAAAAGTATTACATTACTCATGAATTAATTTTTTGCTCTCTAGAGACAGCTTAGTTAGTATGTATTTTCTAGTTGTGTATGATTTAGATGCGAGAGAGTCTAAGACGAGAGGTAAGAACCTGTGCATCACATTGTGACCGCTCCTTGCATTCTGTTGCACCTGCAACATTTTCCCAAAATTCTGAAAATTTTGGGGCCCTCCTTTCCTTGGTTTCATCTCTTTGATTTTATCTTCTGAAGGTTGAAGCGCTTTTTCGAATCTTGAATGCTGTAAATTGACTGATTTTTCATCGTTTAAGTGCTTAAGAATTTCCATCTAAAATCGAGCCCTTTGTTGTTTTGCAAAACCTTTTGAAGCCTTGGCTCAAAGTTTTCTTACATCGGGAGATTTTTCATTGGATTGCCCGACCGTTGCGGGCGGCCTTCGGTTTCTTTTTCTCTGTCCTGTCCCGCCGTTACGGGCGGCTTCCGGGTCATCTTAATCGTTTCCGAGCCCGCCGTTGCGGGTCTTCTCCCAATCCTCCTAGCCGTTCGTCGCGCCGCTGTAGCGGATGCTTTTTCGATTCTTATTCGGTTTGATCGTGCCGCCGTTGCGGGTGCGTTCCAAATTTGGAATGGGTGTCGCGTCCGCCGTTGCGGAGGAGTGTCGACTCTTTGGGTTGCAAGCGTTGTCTCTCTACCGCATCAGAGGAGGAGGAACACTGTTGTCCCCGTCATTGTGGATCAACGTAGACTCTCAAGTCCTCGTCTCCCACCGAACCGTGCTTTGGAGTGTCTTTTCCTCGTTGCGGACCATGAAGTTTGGAGGATGTTCCGCCGTTACGGGGAAGGCCAGACTCTTGGTCGTCCGACCAGGGTTTCTGCCGACGCCCGATATGGGATTCTCGTTCGCGGGTTATTTGTAACTGTCGGGCGAGTTGGGACTGGAAGTGTTTCGCTGTTGCGGATGGTATGAAGCTTGTGCTGCCCGACATAACTTTTGGAGCTGCCCCGATTGATGTGACTCCGCGCACGTGTGGCATTGTTCATATATACATGTCGCCAAGCGGGGTTTTTTGTATTATTTTCGATCACTGTCGCGAGGAGTCGAGCTGTCGCGTTTCGAAAGAATCGAAGGGTTAGCTGTCACTGTACCGGTTTCCAGGTGGCGAGGGCGGATCTCCAACTGTCATTAGTTTGATCACTGCGTTGATTGCCAGGTAGGTGCCTCTCATCCTTCATTTGCGTTTAGCGTTTGTTGGTTTTCCGTCGAGTTTTGGGGCCCCGCGTTTTTCTTCCTCGTCCAGCTAGGATTTTGGTTTGCTTAGATCGTTTATTCTCTTGACCTAGGGTGAGGGGGGGGACGTTTTCTTTAAACTTTTAGGCTTTTCTGTCTGCCCGTAGTAGATTTCTTTTACGCTGCGGGGGGTTTTCTCCTTTAGTTAGGTTTTCCTTCGGTCGTCCATCTGGCGGTTGGCGTCATTTGTTAGGGTCCCCGGGTTGAATAGTTTTGACGGTTGTAGGAAGGGGGTTTTCGCCTTTTATTTTCAAAATCTCGTGTTTCATTTTTCTGCCGTTTCAGTCCATTGGGGGGAAGCAAAGTGCAGGCGGCCGTCATGCCTCCTGCACCCGGTGGTTATGATAGGGGTTTTTTGAGACGCAGGAGGCCGTTACGCCATCTGCGCCAGGATTCATTGGGCGGTCACAATATTTGGAGTCTGCGTTGTTGGGGTTTGTCTAGGGGCGGATTTGCATTGACCACAGTCACCGCGGTTTGTCCCGCTTCCTTTTTTCAGTCCGGGGGGCTTTTATGTCGTTTCGATGGAAGTTATTAGCAGAACCTGGGGCTGGCGCGGCCTAGTTTTGCTATTGATTGCTTAAAACCCTGGTGGGATCAAAAGGAACGGTTGTTGGTAACGCCACGCCTTTTGAGGGTAGCGCGAGTCGGTTTGATGAATTTTCCTTGTCCAGGGATGTGGCCGTTTCCCGTCGAGGTGTGTGAAGAGTGTTAGCAACTTATTACTTTCCTTCGATGCTGGTCGTTTGCGTTTCTGTCGCAGAGGGCCTAGGGGTCGTAGGGCTAAGGCGTCGACTGGTTAAGCCTGAGGCTGTTATGTTTTTTTTTTTTTCTTTGCATGTGATAGGCAGTGAAATGATGGTTGTATGATGCATCTGCATAGAGTTTGCTCATATTGCTTCTATATATCACTTTCATAAGAAATGACAAGCCTCGTAATAACGTAGTTTTCTTGCCAACATCAATATGACTGATAAATTTAATGCATGAGGAATAAATCATAAGGCAACTCATTCATAAGACCTGGTGAAGATGTGCTACAGTAAACATTATCATGCTAACAACACATTGCACAACACTTCATGTTAGTAAATTGTTCAGTATGAAAGCTTAAGGTTTGTTTGCATGCACTGATATAATGCTGATACACCTAAAAAGAATAAAATGTTGCACAAAGTTCACAAGTTTGGATTACTTAGTACCATGGTGTTGTACATTGCAGGAAGATCTTAAGATGTCTAAGAGACAAAAAAAGAAGGCCCCAGCAGTAGAGGAGGTTCCTGCAGCAGAAGAAGAAACAAGAATTGAATACATTTATGAGGACACCCAATGTGTCACTGGGGTGGAGCCTGAATACAAATGGGGAGATATTTACAGGATGATCTCCCGCAGGGAAGTCCCAGATATGGGGCTTGAGGAGGCACCCATTTATGCTAATATAGAGAAATCAGCCATTATGAAGGTCGCCACCAGGCCAGAGCTATTCCCATGCTCTGAGTTAATGAGATGGGTGCTACCACATACAAACCACAATTCAATGCTCCTCTATAACACCCAGGGCCAGGGCTATGCTGCATTTAGCCCTGGATATGTAGCTTTAGCTTATCATCTACCAGAGCATCAGCTTTTCCTTACGAATGAATGGCTGGACGACCTCCGGATGGACCTTGTAGAGACCTTGAAAAGAATTCTCTTACCTGGGAAGATCTTCCGACATAGAGTGACTGAATATTATGACACCGCCAGTCTCAGGCCCACTTACAGATTCATAGCTTTAATGCTAAACAGAATTTTCGGGAGGGAAAATGGCAGACTGTTCAAGTTTGAATGGATACCCCTAATGTTTTTTGTAGCAACAGAAGGAACCATTTTCAATTGGGCGAGCATAGTATCAAGCAACCTCTCCTCTTGTGTGGCTGCAGCGTTGGAAGGAAAGGAACGAAGAAGATCTAAATTTTACATGATCTCCATTCTAATTGACTGTATACTATGCCACCATCCTTTCCCCGGGCTCAAATGTGTTTGGGAGAAGGATAGGATGCCCGTATATGCAGCATTTAGACTACTGGGAGCTCATCAATACCACACTTACTATAGAGAAATCTGTGAACAGTTTATCATGCCTCTGCACACTCTCATATTCCGAAAGGAATGCAACTGCATGTCAGAAGAGGCCATGCAGGTCATAGAGGAGTTTGGTGACTATTTCTTGACCGACAACGGGATGTATTTGAGGATGTTTGGTGGGTGAAAGACCCCTTATCTGTTGCCCAAATATGCAACAGATTATATAGTACACAAGGAAGCTGTTAGATAGGTGTATATAGATGGAATTGGTCATTTCCTATTCCAGAAGAAGAAGTCGGCCTACCCTCCTCTGCCTTTTAAGTTAGGTAGTTGCAGCTTCGAAAATGTGAAACAAGCTCCTGAGTTTATACAGGAACTAGAAAAGTTCCGTTTCGGGGAGATGAGCTTTAGACGAAATGATACTCACGACAGGGTGGCTGAGAACTGTAGGAAACACAAAGTATTTTATGAGTACACTCACCATTTTGACAATGATGAATCCGTGTTCAGGAGGGCCTCTAATATGATAGCGCTCAGCAAGAGATTCAAACCAAAAGGTGGGAAGGGATCTAAGCAGGAGAAGGATGAGCGAGCTAAGGCTGAGGAAATAGCCAAAAGAATAAGGGAGGAAGCCCAGAGACTAGAACAAGAAGCTACAGAATGGCTCCAGAAAGGAGAGGAAGAAAAGAGGAAAGCTACCCAGGAAGCAGCCAAAAAGGTAAAGGAAGCAGCCAGAGAGGCAGAGGAGGCTGCTAAGCAAGCAGCTGAGGAGGCCGAAAAAGCAGAGTTGGCACAACAACAGGCTTCTAGATCACACGCAGAGCAAAGCCAGGGTGAGGAAAACCCTGAGGTACAAACCCTCCAAGTACCTACTACCGTCACCCCTACAACTCCCGCACTCCAGTTAGTACCCTTTACGCAGAAGAAAGGGGAAGAGGTGCATGATTTCAGTACGGTGTACTATGACAAGGCCACCAAAAGGATCATGAGGAGAATCGAGAGGAAAATAGAGGCAGAAGGGATGGCCAGTACCATGATAACCGACAAAGCTGTGATAGTCGGAACAGATAAAGATCCAAGGTTTGTCATCAGGGCTGGGAAGGCAACCATAAATGCTATGGAAGATAACATAGATCGCATGCTGGTAGAGATAGAATCCTCCAAGAAGACCACTTCTCAGCTCAAGGACACCTTGAGAAGGGAAAGAGAAGAGGGAAACAGACTAAAAAGAAAATACGAGCATGTACTTAAGGAGATGGAGGTCACAAAGCATGAAATTCATGCTATCCAGCAGGAAGCCCAAGCAAAAGAGACAACCCAAGAAGCTTTGGATAAGGCACATCAAGAAATTCAGGACTTGAAAAGTGAAAGGGAACAAATGAAGACACAGATAGAAGAACTGATAGAGCAGCAAAAGGACATCTACGAATCTAATACCTTATATGTTAGAGAGCTGAAAGAGCAGCTAGAAGCAGCCAAGGAGCAGCAAGTAGATCTACAGCCAGTCAAAGAACACATCTTGGCTCAGAAGGCTAGGATGCTGCAACTGCAAACGACCCTGGAGGAAGAAAGGTGTCAAGTCCTGCAGATTGATGGCAGGCTGGATGAAATATTAAATACAGCATCTTATTTTGTGGATAGATCACAAGACATCCTGGAGGTGCTAACTTCAAGGATAACCAGAGTAGAAGATGATCAAGAAGTCCCAGCTGAACTACCAGTTAAAGATAAGCAAGCTTTGAAGCGGGACCATGATCTGATCGAGTTTGCTGTCATTACTGCAGAGGACTTTCAGAAGACAGTGAAGAAAATGAAGGGAGCATGCACAGAGTTCTTTAGAAGAGCCCTTGTCACCTATAACCGCTGTCAAGTGGAAGCTGAACATAGGCTACATGAATTCCCTGATCATGATACATTTGCAGGGATGTTGCAGACAAGGCAGCAGGAGGAAGAAGCCAAGGTCCAATATATCAAAGCCCTTGATGAGCCGATCCTGAGGAATGAAATTGGACACACAGCCATTAGTGTACAGCTCTTGGAGGAACAGGTGCGCCTGAACGCGGCCAGAGTGGAGGCTATTTGGAACCAAGC
>LPNX010756831.1:20425-84232 GCA_001517045.1 Pseudotsuga menziesii | reverse complement strand
TACCTGTAATTGTGTTTATCATACATGTAGTTAATGCATTACTAAATCATAATCATGTTGGCTCCCCAGGGATAGGTAGTTAGTGTTTAAATAGATTAGTCGTTTGTTTCCTGGTTGCATATGTGGTTCAGATGTTGTGAACATAAGACGAGAGGTAAGAACATGCGCAGCACATTGTGTGGTTCCCGGCATCTTTATCACCCTGCATGGTTTATATAGGCATATGCATTGCATTTTAAGTCAAAATACAAATTCCGGTGGACTCGGCCGCAACCGGTAGAACCCTTTTTGTTACTTTGACCTACGGTAGCCGGACCGTAAACCGGACGGATTCCCTATACCAAACAATCAGCGGGCTAGTTGGGAACGCTGATTGGGGAGAATCCTTTACTGTTGTCGCCTGCGATTTTCCAGGCCTCAACACATTCTTTATCAACCTGCATTTTAGATAGGCATTTGCATATCATACTTAAAGCAAAAAAATACAAAAATATATACGGTGGACTGGGTCGCAACCGGTAAAACCTTTTATTTTTCTTATCTGACCTACGGTAGCTGGACTGCAAACCAGACTGATTCCCCACACCAAACAGTCACAGGCTATTTGGGAACGTTGACTGGGGAGAATCCCTTGCTGTTGTTGCCTACGAATTTCCAAGCCTCAACAGTTTCTGGTGCTAGAAGGAGGGTTTCCAGTGCATGGTTGGCTGAGGAAACCCGTTTTCTTGAGATTATTCCATCGGTGACAGTTTAGAAGGCAGTTTGGTTCCCAATCCAATTCCTGAAGAGAAGGGTAGAGAGCATTTGTATTCCGTGGACAACTAAGTTGTTGATGATCTGAGAAGACATACTAGGGCATACGTGAAGAAGATTGGAGGATTACCAATTATCCCTGAATTGCCCAGAAGAGAATATAAAAGGAAAGACCGTCCTATATTGGAAGATTCAGTGTTAGTTGGAGATTGTGAAGAGTTAGTAGAAGTAGCATTACAGGAGGTTGTTTAGCCTTTGAATAAAGTAGGCCCAAACACACCTTATGGTTCACCTGTTAATACTCCTATTCATTCACTACCTCACTCTCCACCTAGACTCATGGCAGGCGTAAATGCAAATCAGCTACCCAGCCCACCAAATCCACCACCTGCCTGGAAAGCTAGATCACCTTTAAACTTAACACCTCCTTTGCATGATTTACCTCAATCTTTCGAAAAGATGCTTCCCAAGTTTGATCCAAATGAGAAGATGTTAGTAGATGATCACTTGCAAAGTTTCTATTTGGCAATAGAAGGATTAAGGGCTGGGGAATATGAGGATGTAGTTTGTAGACTTTTTCCCCACACCCTCAAAGGAGCAGCAACATCGTGGTACTTTGGTTTGCCTGCAAACTATATCCCTGATTGGGATACCTTTGAAAGGATTTTTAGAAGTAAGTATGCAACCCAAAAAACTCATGCAGCTCTCATGAAAGGACTATGCGCCTTAAATAAAGAAAGAAAGGAGAAGGTGCATAGTTTTACCCAAAGATTCTCAGCCTATATTAAGAATTTTTTGAAGCCGACAAACCCTCGGATAAAGTCCTGATTGAATATTATACCTCAGCTCTAGGACCTGAGTTGGCCATGTTTGCCAAAATGAAGGACAAACCTACGCTAGCAAAGACTTATGAGGAAGCAGAGAGAGTATAGGCTGAAAGGGAAAGTATCAAAGATTATCCTGAACGGTCAGGAGAAAACAATGTTGGGAGGAAAGATTTGTTATTTAATAATCCTAAAGAGGAGCAATCACTAGATTTTGAAGGAATGGAAAAGATGATGCAGAAGCTTTCTAATAGAATCATAGACTTGGAAAAGGAAAAGGAAGCCCAAAAGTTCTACAAGCCTTATTACAAGAAAAGGAAAGATAACAATCAATCCCAACCTCCTCCGCATAGCCCTGCATCTATGAACTTAATAGAGGTAGGAATGGATAACTTTTGCACTTTCCACCAACAACCCCATTTTGAAAATAATTGTCCTCAATGGATAAATTCAATGACGTTGGTCATGAATCAGCTTTTGGATTCCAAATTAACTAAAGACAATGATGAAGAAGGGAAAGATAACAATAAATCAACAGAAAAACAGGAGGATGAAGCTATGGTTTTATGGGACTATGTATCGTTGTTTGATGTCAAGGAAGAAAAGGATCTAAGACACGAGAGCATCCGGGAAACAAATGTAATGACAAGAAGCCAGGGGTTTATTAAAGAAAATAGTCTTATGCTCCCAAAGATCAAAAGACTTCAAAAGAATGTTAAGAAATTTCAAAATAGCTCCTCAGCTAATAAAATTTCAGAGTTTACCATCACCAGTCAAAATCCTAGACAAACCAGCATGCCTACTAAGCCCAATGAAGAAAAAAGAAATAATGTTAGATCGAATCTCACAGAACATAAGATGAATTATGACATTGTGGAGGATATCAAGAAGGTAAGGGCAAACATCTCATTATTTGAAATGTGCAATGTACCACAGCAGAAAGAAAAGCTATTGAAAGCACTTGAAGTATCAGAGGAGAGGCTGCCCACCGACAATCAGCCCCAAGAAGAATAAATTGGTGAAGCAAGTATGGGAGGTAAGCCTAAAAGCAAGAATCCACCTTTTCTCCTTTTGAAATTTTCAACCATAACGTGCATAACTGCCTAGTAGACTCAAGGGCATCAGTCAATGTCATGGAACTGTCGGTTTGCAAAAAGATAAATGGACAACCTAAACCATCTACCTGGAGGGTCGTTAAGTTGGATAGAATGAATGTGAAGGTAATTGGAGAAATGGAGGATGTTCTCGTTCGCTTATCTTCAAATGATAAGGTGTGTCAAGTCATCGATATTGTGGTGGCTGACATATCAGAATCTTATGGACTTGTTTTGAGCAGAGATTGGTTGGAAAAGATGAATGGATATTTTGCCTCAGACTGATCACATCTATGGCTGCCATATAAAGGAATCCCAAATCAAATTAAAGTTTTGAGGGAGCCCCACATGAAACACAATGTTACTCAGTTCGAAGAAAAAAATGAACCAGTGGATTTTGTTTTGGGAAACTACTTTATCGAGCTAGAACCAGGAAACTATCAAGCAGAAGAAGCCAACGATACATCAGACGCTCAGCCTGGTCTCCTTCACTTTTCATAGGCTGATGAAATCGATTGTAAAATAGTAGACTTAGTTGTAGACGTAGATGTTAATTCTTGCACAGTAGCGGTTAGCGATTTTTGAACGCTTTTCTTTGATGGTTCTAAAACTTTAGAGGGGTCAGGAGCCGGCTATGTCCTGATTGACCCTATAAAAAACAAAATTTTTCTTTCATGTAGGTTAGAGTTTGAATGTACCAATAACATAGCTGAATATGAAGCGTTGGATCAGGGATTAAGGAAAGCAATTGAATTAAAGGCAAATAATCTGAAAGTGTTTGGAGATTTTGAAATAATTGTAAAACAAATTCGAAATCAAATACAGTGCATTTCTCCTCATTTAAAAGCTTATCAAAATGAAGTATGGGATTTACTTAAATGTTTTAATGCATTTAACATTGTATTGATTCCAAGACTTAAGAATGCAGCAGCTGACTTGTTGGCCACATCAGCTGCGAGGCTTGTGCCCTCTAATAATCGGTGCTCTGTTGAATTGCTTTTCAGGCCTTCGGTTCCAGATATGATTACCAATCTATGAGTGTTCGATGATGTTCAGCAGATTATAGAATGCTTAACAAATGATGAGGCCTTCAAAGGGGCGATTATTGATGATGAAGAACATTAGCCTGAGCTAAAATTCGATAATTTTATTCCTACAGGAGTCAGGACTTTAGAAGACTAGCCAATGTGAATACTCATAGCTCGTCTCTACAGTTCGAGTTGATTAATTTGGGGACTAAGATGGAGCCTAAATATGTGAATCTGAGAAAATGCTGCTCCCCAGCTGAAAGGGATAAGTTCATCATTCTTTTGAAGCAATACAAGGATGTTTTTTCTTGGACATATGAAGATCTGAAGACATATGACACCAATATTATCCAGCATGTTATCCCCATCAAATCTGGAATCAAACCTTATCAGCAGCCTTTAAGGAAAATGCATCCAAAATTAGAACCTTTAATCCAAAGTGAACTTAAGAAACTATTGGATGCTAGAATTATCTTCAAGGTTAGACACTCGGAATGGGTTTCAAATCGGGTACTGGTAAGGAGGAAATCTGGAGAAATCAGGCTATGTGTGGATTTTAGAAACTTAAATCGTGCTTTAGATAAAGAAAATTATCATGTTCCACCCATGGAGCATATATTGCAAATGGTTTCAAGTTCTGAACTATTCTCTTTATTAGATGGATTCTCAGGCTACAATCAAGTATTAATAGCCGAAGAAGATAGACTAAAAACGACATTTAGGACCAGGTGGGGAGCTTTTGCTTACAGAAGGATGCCCTTTGGACTTATAAACACTGGAACTACTTTCCAGAGGGATATGGACATAGATTTCTGCGGTTTGATTGGCCGCAGTGCTGTAGTATACCCTGATGACATCACAATATTCTCACAGAAAAGAGAGGATCACGCATTTCGTCTAAAGTAGATTTTTGAACGTTGCTGAAAATATGGTATCTCGCTAAACCCCAAGAAGTGTGTGTTTTCTGTTACAGAAGGGAAGTTGTTGGGTCACGTGGTTTCTAAGAAGCGGATCTCCATAGACCCAGAAAGGATCAAAGCCATCGAACATATTCCCTTACCCCGTAATAAAAAGGGGATGCAATCATTTATGGGGACAATAAACTTCGTGCGAAGGTTTGTGCCAGATTTCGCTCAAATTGTTAAACCTTTGCAGCAAATGGTAAATCAAAGTGTACAATTCAAGTGGACAGATGTAGAGAAGAACGCATTTAGTAAAATTAAAAAAGTTGTTGCGCACACACTCTCCCTCAAAAGTCTGGTTTTTGATAAATATTTTATTCTGTACACTTTCGCATTTGATGATTCACTAGCAGTTGTGCTTACCTAGAAGAAATATGGGGGAGATGAGTTCCCCATAGCATTTATGAGCACTAGTCTGCAAGGGACTAAATTGAATTACCCAGCTGTGGATAAACAAGCTTACGCAGTGTTCAAAGCAATGAAACAATTCAGACCATATATACTGAAGAACCAAACAAAGGTAATAGTTCCACACCCAGCTATGAGGTCTCTTTTCGTACAAAAGGAACAGGGATAAAGGAGAGGCAACTGGGTAATATATCTACAGGAGTATGACCTCGAATTCAAGCCAGCCTCCATAGTCAAAGGGCAAGGATTTTGCAAACTGATGACTGAAAGTAAAGACAATGAAGAACATGACTGGGAAGGAGAAGCTGAGTTACATTTGATGGATGTATGTCCTCTTTTCACAACTCCAGACTCTTGGTATTGAGACCTTGTGCATTACCTTCAGGCGGGATTGTTACTGGAACATTGGAATTCTAAGCAAAGAAGAGCACTGCGCCTTAAATCAGCCTCATATTAAATTGTTGAAAGAATATTATTCAAAAAGAAATATGATGGAGTTCTTCTTAGATGCTTAGAGAAAGAAGATGCGAAGAAGGTAATGATAGATTTACATGATGGGCCTGCTGGAGGACATTTCTCCAGAGATACTACAGCTCATAAAATTCTTAGAGTTGGATACTATTAGCCCACACTGTTCATAGATGCACACGCCCATGTCAGAAAATGCGACATTTGTCAAAGGTGTGGTGGAAGACAAGTTAAAGCAGCAGGACCATTAAAGCCTGTGATGATAACATAACCTTTTGAGCAGTGGGGGATGGATATCATTGGGGAGATAAAGCTAAATTATTCCCTACAACACAAGTATATTATGATAGCAACTGACTACTTCACTCATTGGGTCGAAGCCATTCCGTTGCGTAAAGTAAATGAAGACGCAGTCATGGACTTCTTGCAAGACCATATTATGACCAGGTTTGGAGTTCCAATTTCTTTAGTTTTCGATAATGCTACTTACTTTGCCTCGATTAGATTAACTACATTTTCTCATGAGAAAGGAATTAAGTTGCATTACTCTACTAATTACTATCCACAGGGAAATGGTTTAGCTGAATCTATAAACAAGAATCTGATTAGGATTTTAAAAAAGACAATGATAGAAAATCAAAGGAGTTGGCACTCAGTATTACCAAATGCTCTTTGGGCTAATAGGGTCACCCCCAATACTTCGTTATGTGTGTCCCCGTATACCCTTTTTTATGGAAAAGAGGCCATTCTACCCCCCAATATCATGCTACCCTCTTCCATAATAGCTTAGGAATCCAGAGGATCAGATAATGAAGTTTTGCATGTAAGGATACATAATCTTTTGAAGGCAGAGGAATCTAGATCCAAGGCCAGAGAATGTTTTAAACAACGACATGGGGTAGTTAAGAGATGTTTTGATAAACACAAGGCTGGAACAAAAGAATTCGAGGTGGGATATTTGGTTCTCAAGTGGGACCACCCCCGTGATGAGAAAGGGAAACACACAAAATTTCAACAGTTGTGGGTAGGCCCTTTCCAGATTGCGGCAAAGCTTGGCCCCTCACCCTATAAATTACAGGACTTATAAGGGTGGGAAGAGAACTTACCAGTAAATGGTTTAGTTCTCAAACCTTATTTTTCCTGAGTTTTGTTTTTGTTCTTTTATCTTGTACATAAATAAATTGACTTGGCTATTTATTTTGATTTATTTTATTTTTGTTTTGTTTTAGTTTAGATTTTGGTTGATTTCAATAAAAGGAGGGAAACTCTTGATTGCATGGAGAGCATCAGAATTCTAGAATGATTAAAATTTTTGAGTGTAAGAATGTGTATTATTGTTTTATCTAAAATAATTTCTTCTAGTTTAGTAGTTTTCCCGAATGGCTATGAACACATTGAAGTCCTACTTAATCCTTGTTAAATAAACCAGGATCGAAAGGTCTGGAATACTATTTTGAGGTTCCATCCATCTCACATTTAAAAAAATGTCCTAGGGGGTGATAGCAAAAGGCCCATGGATAGGAAGCAGGGTAAACACTATATTATATATAAACGATCCCATGCCAGGAATTGAATGCCATAAGGCAGATAAGAGTCAAATACTCCTATGAAAGCAATTTGTATTCAAACAAAATATTGGACCATATAAGTACTAAATTGCCAAAAGTTCTTCTCTATCCGTGAGCTGAAAGTTGAATACATCTCTCACACAAAAGGACACTATGGATAGAGGAGCCTGAATGAAAATTCAGAAAGAAAGGCATGCATGAGGACTCATATGCAAAGGACGAAAGTTCAAAAAAGCACAAAAATTGCAAAATGGCATGGGAATGAGGAACAAAGGAATATTTCTGTTTACCATATGTTACTATCTTGTGGCGTCCAAGCTGGAAGCTACCCGAAGACAGAGGTAATAAATGAAACTCATCTTCCCAGCCTCAAAAGAGTTATCTTGACTTGGAAATCTTGTTTTTCCTTTCTCCTAAATTGGACTATCATCAATGATTAAAAGTACATATATTTTCCATTTGGGAAATCCAGACATCTGAAAGAATTCAACATGTTCGTTTATTGTTAAACAGTCTATTACTTAAGGAATAAATTTTCCAGAGACCTAGGTTCACCAGGTGGTCGCCAATTGTTGCAGCTGCAACTATTTTCCAAAAATTTTGAAATTTTGGACCCCCCTTTTAATTCTTATCTTGCCTAGTGTTGGGGCGCGCACCCCAACGGTCCTTAAGGTGGGTAATTCCGCAGGGTTTTGGGAGTTTGTAAGTGGAGTTACGGCTCAAAATAGTCTTAGGGGTGTCAGGGTTGAGTCAAAGTCCTCTATTTGTAATAAACCCATGGTTTAAGTCCAGGGTTTAGGGTTCGGGGTGCCCATGGTTTAAGACCATGGTTTTGTAATAAGTGCGATATAAATAAGCACTTTTGTAGAGAAGTAAGGTTAGGATTTTTGTGTAAGATGAATTGATGCGAAGCTAAGGCTATTTTGTAAAAAAAGGTTAAGTCCCAGCTGTTTGCGTGGATGACCTCTACACCTGTGTGCGTAGAGGGTTTTTGGGTGATTAAGGAAATATGTAGCTATGTACGTAAAGGCCTACAGCTGTGTGCGTGGCTTTGAGGACTTGAAGGGATCTGCGGCTGAATGTGCAGATCAGAATTGTGGTTCTTGTAGAAAGTTGAATAAAACACAGTTCTGTGGACGTAACCCCTACACTGGAGGTGAACCACGTTATATCTTGTGTCGTGGTTCTGTGTGTTGTTTCTGTTGTGTTCTTTCATGCATTAATATCTATATATCTGATAAGTAAATATCGCTGCTAGATAATAACTTCGCTGTGAATTCCCAATAAAGGGTTGCACAAGGCACTGTTTGTTTATCTAACCGCGAAGCTAAATAAGTGAATGTTAAGCTATGGGACTTATATTTATAATCTGTTTAAAAGCTAAAGGTACAGTAATATCCCTCTTCTGCTTGCAGAAATATGGTTTTGTGGCACCCCATAGTTGTTTCGGGTGAGACTGTAGCCTGTTCGCAGGTTGTTGCTGAAAGGGCCAACACTGTGGGTATTTTGTTGGTGCGAAGTTAAAGGTATAAAACTTGGGTCTACCCTATAGCCCAACAAATTGGTTCCGTTGCCGGTTGAACTCAGTATCTCCTCAAGAGGGGTTTACGTCATACCTCGAGGGCTATGTTCTGGAGACCCTCTGTGAAGGAAATCGGTGATTGGTTTGATGAGACTTATCTGAAATTCGCTGAGCAAGAGAACAAAGATCCGTGTCGTAGTGCAAATGAATTTTTATAAAGGTATGTTTTTTGTGATGTTTATGAAATTTTCTTTGGTAGTATCCACATAGAGTTGCACCAGTGGTTATCCAGGTTAACAGAGAGAAGGACAAACTTCCAATAAGTTAGTTTCCTACTTGGACCCCCGTGAGAATTAATATACTAAAAAGGGTGAACAACGAGATATCCCATGCTGTTGATTTCTGGACAATGCGAACCCTTGAAGCATTTGTGACGGAGTTCACCATCGACACGAGTACTTCCTTTAGTGAAGCCGAGTGGCAGTTTTTCAAAGGACTAAGGGGTAAGTTTTTGAATTCATTTAGTTTGAGAATTAAAATGCTATTAGCTGAAAAAGGTATATTGCTCATTGAATCATACTGTTAGATTTTGTATTACTAACCTATGTTTGCAAGAGAAAATACCTTCAACGAGCAAAGTGGTTTGCTGCGAAGTGGCAAAAGGTACAAGAGAGATTTTGGATCCTATTCCCAGGGTCAGCATACCGAGTATCCCCCTGTAAACCCCGCAGATTTAGAACCCAAATAAACCCCTTCTGTTGGAAACCCTCCGGTAACCCCGCATGGAAGACCTATTATCCCTGAGAACCCATCGCAGTCTGAAAGTCACCCTAGCCCGAGTATTCCTGTCGCAAGTCAGTCTACCCCAGTAAGTTCCCCCCCGCCTACTTCCAGTCCCCCTCCTTCCCCCCCTAGACTTGCGATGGCCCATATGCATGACGACATTAAGCTCCCTGTTTTCAAAGGAACTGGATCAGAGGATCCAGAACAGTTCTGGTTTTTATGTGAAGTAGTGTGGACTGCTAAGTCCATTATGGATCAAGATACAAAAAGAGTGCAGCTGGTTACTTCTTTCAGAGACCATGCTCTGACCTGGTTCATGAATTTCTCCAGCACTCAGAACCATGCATTGGCTGATATAAAAGCAGCAATGATAAAGGAATTTAAGAAGCTGAAATCCGAGTCGCAGTGTATCACTGAACTGAAAGAGATTCAGCAGAGGCGTGGAGAATCAGTGTGGGACTTTGATCAGAGGTTCAAAGTTATGCTAGACCAAGTCAGTTTTACCAGAGGAATGGTTCATTGCAGCGTTGCTACCGCATATTCGAACTCCACTCATGCAACAGAAGGTTGCTGACCAGCAGGAGGCTCTGGAAATCACAATGAAGCTTGAAACCGCCCCTGTCGCAGACAATTCTGGTATTGCTCAAATCCAAGCGCAGTTGGTAGCGATGGCTCTAGAGCTTCACGATATGAAACAAGGAAAAACCAGTCACGAAGAGGTTTGGTGTACACAATGTCGCACAAAAGGTCATGCCAAGGAACATTTTCCTGTGGTAAGAAATTACCTGAATACCGGTGCACCAAACCCGTTTACCCCCTCAAGTTCTTTATTGTGAGCTTTGCAGAACAACAGGGCAGCATCGACTTGAAGACTGCTATCTACTACAGAGGTATGGACAAGTACCTAAGAACCCCTATTGTAAATTCGGTAAGTCCGTAGGACATAACGAAGATGAGTGTCGTAGTTGTGACTTCATGAGAGAGGGAACCTACGATACCTATTGGGTACAAAATGAGGGACCGAGCAATGATGGCTATGGCTACTGTGGTGGTGCATCAAGTAGAGGTGCTTTTGGAGGCTGTGGTCGTGGTAGTATGGTTGGACGAGGACGCGGTCAGGTGGTGTGTTATAACTGTAACTAGGCCGGACATCTGGCTCGTGACTGTCGGAACCCCACTTCGACATGTCGGTATTGCCGGGCAGTAGATCATGTGATCGAGCAGTGCCCGCAGTTGATAGCTAAGATTCAGGAAAGAAACAGTGCCCCTACTCAGAATATTCAAATGATTTCCGTCAAGCAAAGACCTGCCCAAGCCATTAATGTTGTTACGCGGAGTGGAGCTACGACGCACATACAGACTAAGGAGGAATAGCCTGACGAAGCTTGGGTTCGTAAGGCCCCCGTGAAAGTTCCTGCCTTTGATATTGAAAAAGAGAAAGAGACATTCATGGAAGCCCAGAAAGATTTTGTGGATTCTAGTACATCAGTAGTACGTGCGCAACCACATCAGCAGCAGTCGCCGCCCCAAGAATCTTCGATGGATAAAGTAAGTACCCTGTCCTCCTTTTTACAGAGTTGTCTGAAACTCTTAAGAAATCAGAATGGTTTAAGTGAGTTGCAGAAAGTTATTGCTTCCTGTGAACCTCAGCAAAGTTATGGTCAGGAAAAACCTGTTAATAGAGTCAGGAGAACTGGCAGGGAAATGAGATTGAATGCTCAGATAGGAGAATATGATATGACTGATGTTATTTTGGATCTAGGATTAGAGGTAAATGTCTTAACCAAATAGACCTGGGAACAAATGGGAAAACCTACCCTTGACTGGTCACCTATATAGTTGAGATTAGCCAATCAGCAGAAGATTGTGCCCATAGGACGATTGCCTAATGTCCCAGTAGATATTGATGGCGTTTGTACTGTAGCAGAATTCGAAGTTATTGAGATCATTGACGACAACAATCCCTATCCAGCCTTGTTAGGTATTGAGTGGGCAATGGCAAATGCTGCAGTTATTAACCTTAAGAAGAGACAGATGACTTTCAAAGGGAAAGCTTTGAGATTCATAGTCCCATTGGATCCTTCCCAAGGAGAAAGGTACACAGAACCCCTCCGAGATGAAGATCAGGATGTGTTGGACCATATCTACAATATCACAGCGAAGGAAGAAGATTATGTTGATCCTAATGCCAAAGGTATTATGGATTGGCAGTGTGACAACTCCTGTATGACGGATTCAGATGATGGTCTAGAGAATTGGTAGAACATATTGTATGAGCTACATGGCCACCGTTGTGCAAGAATTACCAAGTCTCTTAGATGGCTTGGCTTGCAGACAAGACCCTTACCTGTTTTTGATGGTTCGACATACCCAGAAGAGTTTATTGAGCAATTCTCAGCCCAGATACCAAACTCACGGAAAATGGAGATTTTGGACTCAGCATTCAGAGCTACAGCAGCCAGATGGTGGATTGGTCACAAACAGTACATTCATAGTTGGGAAGTTTGCCAACAGTCCCTTCGCCTGAGATTCACGAATCGCCACAGGAGGTCCGAAGCAGATTTAATGGTAAGACTAACCCTCAGAAGCATTTGGAGCAATGTTACGAAGCCTGGAAGCATGTACCTAGTGCAGAGTGAGTACATAGGTTTGTGCATACCTTGGATCCTATTGCAAAGAATTGGTATGCGGAAGTCAAGCTTCGTCGGGGTACTGTAAGTTGGGATACTCTTGTTGACAGTTTTGTATTGACATTTTCTATTAATGAGGTTTGCCCTGCTTTAGACGCAGCTATTAGGTTGATCCATACTAAGGTGTTTGATGATCAAGAGATATCAAAATACCAACCGGATTGGAAGGCACAAGAAGCTAATGCAGTCAAATGTTATAACCTCACAATTGACAAGGATGATGATCCGCACAACATTAATATTCCAGAGTCAGAAGGCCACTGCGAAGTTCATGGACCAACAGTCGAAGTTCCTGAGGTGACACAACCCCTGAAGACGTGGACCGTAAACATTGGCTCAGAAGAACAGCCTAAGCATGCTACCATTGGAGATTATTGGGACGACGAAATGGTAAGCAAAGTGACCCAACTTCTCCATGAATATTAGGACCTATTTCCAAAAAGGTTTTCAGAGATGAAAGGTATCTTGGGTGATATAGGAGTCATAAAGATCCCCTTGAAACTTGATGTGAAGCCTGTGAAATAGTGTCCTTATAGGTTGAACCCTAAGTATAAGGAAAAAGTTAGGATGGAGCTGGATAAGATGCTTGCTGCAGTAATTATTGAGCTCATTGAGGAATCTAAGTGGGTCAGTCCTATGGTGGTGCAAGAGAAGAAGACTAAGGGTGAAATCCAAATCTGTCTTGATCTAAGGAAGCTAAATGATGCTTGTCTACATGATCCTTTCCCCACACCTTTCACAGATGAAGTGTTAGACAATGTCAGGGGTCAAGAAGTGTACTCTTTTACTGATGGATTTTCAGGTTACCATCAGATCAAAATTCCTCCAGAGGATCGACATAAGACAACCTTTGCTACAGAAATGGGATCCTTTTAGTATACAGTTATGCCCTTCGGATTGAAGAATGCACCTGCTATATTTTCTAGAGTAGTCATCTATGTCTTTAAGGAATATATACATAAATTCTTAGAAGTTTACTTTGATGATTGGACTATCTTTGGGCTACTAAAAGACCATATAACTAGTTTAAGACTTATGCTGGATAAATGTAGACAGCACCAGATTTCCTTGAACTTGAAAAAATGTATCTTTTGTGCACCTTTTGGGATTCTGCTAGGTCACATTGTATGTAAACAAGGCTTGATGATGGATCCGACGAAGATAGCTATTATTGTGAACCTGCCACCTCCAACATCTGTTAGACAACTTCGCACTACACTTGGTCATACTGGATATTACAGGAAATTTATTAAAGGGTATGCTCAGATTACTGCTCCGATGGAAAAGCAGTTGAAGAATGATATTAATTTGGAGTGGACACCTGAGTGTCAAGCAGGCTTGGATATTTTGAAGGAAAAGATGGTAACTTCTCCCATCTTAGTATTCCCTGACTGGAATAAGGAATTTCATGTGCATGTCGATGCATCCTCCATTGCTTTGGGTATAGTATTGGCCCAGTCAAGTGAAGGTAATATTGATCACCCCATTTCTTTTGAAAGTAGGAAATTGTCCACAGCAGAGAAAAATTATATTACAACAGAACGAGAAGGTCTAGCTATGGTTTATGCATTACAGAAATTTCGACATTATCTGTTAGGATCTCATTTTAAGATGTTTACTGACCATTCTGCCTTGAAGTATTTGGTTAAAAAGCCTATGCTAGGTGGAAGGATATGCAGATGGTTGATTCTGTTTCAGGAATATGACTTTGAGATCATAGTCAAACCAGGAAGACTGAATCTAGGACCTGACCACTTGTCGAGGCTCAAGTCGGGAGAAGAACCTACCAGCTTGGACGAGGGTCTTCCTGATGCCCAGTTGTTTGTCATCCAGATGGTTGATGAATAATTTTAGGATATTGTTTAGTATTTGTCTACAAGTTCTCCACCCGCCGAGATGACAACACAACAGAAGAAGCAGTTGGTGGTTCGCGCAGCTGACTTTACCTTAATAGCAGGACAATTATATAAGATGGGACCAGATGAAATACTGTGCAAATGTGTCCTAGAGCATGAAAAGCCATTAATTTTGGATGAGGCACATTCTGGGGCAGCAGGAGGTCATTACGTAGGAAAAGCTATTGCACAGAATATTCTGACAGCCGAATTGTGGTGGCCCACAATTCACAAGGATGCAAGAGAATATTGCCACAGCTACGACATCTGTCAAAGGACAGGCAAACCATCCAGGAGGGATGAGATGCCTCTGGTTCCGCAAGTAACTTTACAACCCTTTGACAAATGGGCTATTGATTTTGTTGGACCTATCAATCCCCTCGCGAAGAAGTCAGGAGCAAGATACATTATTACAGCAACTGACTACCTCACCCGTTGGGCCGAAGCTCAACGAGTCAAGAACTGTAGCACTGCTATAGCTGCAAAGTTCATCTTCGATAACATCTTGTCTAGATTTGGGTGTCCTAGAGTCCTTATGAGTGATCAGGGCTCACATTTTCTAAATAAGACTATTGAAGTATTAACTGAATAATTTCAGTCATATCATCAGAAGAGTACTGCCTATCATCCACAAGCAAATGGAACTGTCAAAGCTTTTAATAAGATCCTCAAACAGGCTCTGACAAAGGTTTGCAATGTTAACAGAAATGATTGGGATCTTAGAATTCCAACAATACTATAAGCTTATAGGATTACCTGCAAGAAATTGACAGGCCATACACCTTTTAGGTTGGTCTATGGAAAAGAAGCAGTCATGCCCATGGAATACATTGTTCCTAGCCTCAGAATATCTGCTTTCACAGAGATGGATGAACCAACGATAATAACAGAAAGGCTGACAAAGATACTAGAACTTGAAGAGGACAGATTTATTGCAGGGTTCCAGCAGCAAGTGCAGAAAGCTCAAGAAAAAGCATGGCATGATAGACACATCAAGAAGAAGTAGTTCTAGTAGGGTGATCTTGTGCTCTTATATGACAGCAAATTCATGAAATTCCCGGGTAAGTTCAAGACACATTGGAAAGGACCATACATAGTGCAGAAAGTTATTGATGGTGGTGCAGTCCAGTTAGCTAAGTTGAATGGAGAAATTTTACCTTCCATGGTAAATGGCAGTCGTTTGAAGAAGTATAGGGACAGGCCCAGACCTCCTAATCAGAAGTAACACCAGGAAGGAAAGTCTAAGTACCAAGAAAAGTTGAAATTGGGTGCTAGACTATAATGAAGCTGTCCTCAAAGCTACGAAGCATGGAAGATTGTCAAAGTTCGAAGGTTCATATTATGTCGAGGGTTCTTGTCAAGGCGAAGCTGAAGTTAGTAGTTATGTCAAAGATTAAAAGTGTGTCGCAGCTTAAAATGAGACGGATGGGACAAACTAGACCTGGCGGCGTCGGCACGCGAACTACCTGCCCTGCCTGCAATGATGAGATCTTGGGAAAATCTGGCGCCGTGTGGACAGGATTTCCGCCACTCCATTAGATTCGGCGTCATTAATGCACCATGATGACTGATTCTATTGTGGGATTCTATAAGAAGCTACCCAGGCCCACGACTCCTACATTGTGCATTTCTTTGAGTTTCTTTAGTTAGGACCATGTCGAATGATTGTGAAGCCCAGGAGTTACTACGAGAGTTCAGGGAGAGAGTTCTGCAGAACCTTCTGAGCAATCCACCTATGCAGAAATGCTCGACCAGAACGAAGAAAGGTAGAAGTTCACTCTAAACCGAACGAAGGAAGGCAGAAGTTCGCTCTAATGTGGAGCGACGAAAGGAACAAGGCCTCACGCGAAGACCCTGAATCATCCCAAGATGTATCCTCTTGGTTTGGCAGAATCAAGGCGGTTGTTTGTCTTATGCACCTTGACACACAATTCTGGGGCCCCTAAGTTGTGGATGGTCAAATGTTCGGCAAGAAGATCGAAGGATGGGGTCGCTGATAGATCCAGAAATCCTAAACCAACATATTACAAAGGAAAGGAACAAGCATCCAACAACTGCATGTATGGCTTCAGCAAGCAGCGCACTATGTTTCACCAACAAGATTCTACCACCAGAAAAGCAGCCGAGTGTCTCGGGATGGGCCACTAGTGAGTCTTAGGGGCCTGTTGGGGCGTGCACCCCAACGGTCCTTAAGGTGGGTAATTCCATGGGTTTTTGGGAGTTTGTAAGCGGAGTTACGGCTCAAAATAGTCTTAGGGGTGTCAGGGTTGAGTCAAAGTTCTCTGTTTGTAATAAACCCATGGTTTAAGTCCAGGGTTTAGGGTTCGGGGTGCCCATGGTTTAAGACCATGGTTTTGTAATAAGTGCGATATAAATAAGCACTTTTGTAAAGAAGTAAGGTTAGGCTTTTTGTGTAAGATGAATTGATGCAAAGCTAAGGCTATTTTGTAAGAAAAGGTTAAGTCCCAACTGTGTGTGTGGACGACCTCTACACCTGTGTGCGCAGAGGTTTTTTGGGTGATTAAGAAAATCTGCAGCTGTGTGCACAGAGGCCTGCAGCTGTGTGCATGGCTTTGAGGACTTGAAGGGATCTGCAGCTGCGTGTGCAGATCAGAACTGTGGTTCTTGTAGAAAGTTGAATAAAACACAGTTCTGTGGACGTAACCCCTACACTGGGGGTGAACCACGTTATATCTTGTGTCATGGTTCTGTGTGTTGTTTCTGTTGTGTTATTTCATGCATTAATATCTATATATCTGAGAAGTAAAGATCACTACTAGATAATAACTTCGCTGTGAATTCCCAGTAAAGGGTTGTGCAAGGCACTGTTTGTTTAACTAACCGCGAAGCTAAATAAGTGAATGTTAAGCTCTGTGACTTATATTTATAATCTATTTAAAAGCTAAAGGTATAGTAATATCCCTCTTCTGCTTGCATAAATTTGGTTCTGCAGCACCCCATAGCTGTTTCAGGTGAGACTGCAGCCTGTTCGCAGGTTGTTGCCAAAAGGGCCAACACTGTGGGTCTTTTGTTGGTGCGAATTTAAAGGTATAAAACCTGGGTCTACCATATAGCCCAAAACCTAGAATCATTTGGATCCATGAACTCTGTTTTTGTTTTCCCTCTGCTACAAGTTTGGACTGTTATGAGGGTAACTATCTTCATGCTTTTTGGAAAATTACTTATGTCTGAAGCTGCTTTGGGTTTTGGAACTTGGAGTTTGGTTTGAAATATTTCCCTTTGATATGTGATTTCTTTCTCGGTCTTCGGAAGGCTATTTCTCATTTGCGACATTGTTTCAGAGGTGAAACAAACTTCATCGTCGCCTAGCCGAAAGTAATATTTTTAGTTTGGTTGTTTGGAAGCCTTTTAAACAACGCATCGGAGCCATATTTCCTTATGGAGCCCCCGTTGCGGAAGCTAAACAATGAGTGCTCTATCAGATGGTCTTAACTTCCCCGATGTTGTGTTGTTATCATTTTGACTTGTTTTGCATTGTTGGAGGTTGATCGAAGTTTGAGTTGGGGTTGTTTGATCTTTGTGAAGCCGCTATTTTGGAAGTGAGACAAGCTTTTTGGACCACTGGAAGACCTTAAGTTTTTTCGAACACTTAACATTTTCACAATGTTTCTGTGCCATGGCGAAAGTGTATGACTTGGATCGAAGGCTGTAGTCTGTTTGTTTTTCACCGTTGTGTCTCCCGAGCGAACTAAGTATCTGCCATATAACTGCCCCGCTCGTCGATGCTTTGTCTAGGTTCCGCTGATATGTCTTTGGGCTGCGAGGCCTGTAGTATATTCATCTTACGCCATTGTGGCTACGTAATGCACTAACCTCTCAACGTTGATGTCATTTCATTCGTCGACAGAGACTTTTTCGCCTGATGCTTTGGCATTTAGTTCTTTCGACTCCGATAGACTTAACAGTACAGTAGAACTCGTTGTCTGTTTGAAACCCACCATTGTGGCTGTAAGTAAGACTATCTGGCCAATGTTTAATTGGTTCAAGCCGCTGATAATGTTTTTCCTGCCGTCTTGTGAAGTTTTTTAACCCGTGTGGGAGACGGTGGTTTTTTATTCTTGTTAAGGCTTTCATGATGAGGGCACAGTACAGGGCCTCATTTTGATGATCAGTTTTGCTGTTAGTATAGTTTAAGTTTATTGCAAAGATGCAATCCTAATTAATGATGAGTTTTGGTTTAACTGCAGATGGACTTAGAAGATTTTTCAGATTACTGCTGTGAGAAGACGTAGCTAAAGGATAAACTTGAGGAAAGCTGGCTAAAAAGTAATAAGGAGAGTTTTTATGAAATCAACGGGAGAAGGACAAATAAAATACAAGGCAAAATCGATGGCAACAAAAGCTCGGGCTTGGAAAGGGTCCGTTAGTTACCAAGTTGATCCCGTTTTATGAAGTACTCATAAGTAGAAATCCGAAATGTAACGCATTATATGTATCATGAGTACTCATGAAAAAGAAAAAATTGTGAGATTAAACGGTTTTTGGGAACCCAAACGTTAGATGGTTGGGGAAGCCCAAGGGTTTTGTTATTTTTGTATAAAGAGAGGAAAGTTAGAGATGATAGGGGATTTTTCCTTGGAAAAACTTGTGAGATATTATTTGTAAGAGGAACTACTTCGTTTTACAATAAGAAATTGCAAATTTTGCCTGTTGGAGAAGGTGTTGTGTGGAATGTTCGAATGTGATAAAATGAACAATGTTGAAGGGGAACTATTTCGTTTTCAACTATGTTTCATTAACTGTGAGAGTGTTCTAACTTTCTGAACCTATGTTCTTATTTGAATGTTCTCTGGTATATTCTGTGATAATTTCCACTATGAGTAATGGAGGTTTTAACTATTGATGAGCTATCTTGTTGTGTATATCTTCATTCATGTTTATGTGTTTTGATTCTAAGAACAGCTATTTGTGATTGACCTTAACATGTGAACAGTATTACATTACTCATGAATTAATTTTTTTCTCTCTAGAGACAGCTTAGTTAGTATGTATTTTCTAGTTGTGTATGATTTAGATGTGAGAGAGTCTAAGATGAGAGATAAGAACCTGCGCATCACATTGTGACCGATCCTTGCATTCTTTATCAACGTGCATTTTAGATAGGCACTTGCATATCATACTTAAAGCCAAAAAATACAAAAATTTATATGGTGGACAGGGCCGCAACCGGTAAAACCTTTTATTTTTGTTATCTGACCTACGGTAGCTAGACCGCGAACTGGACGGATTCCCCACACCAAACAGTCACAGGCTAGTTGGGAACGTTGACTAGGGAGAATCCCTTACTGTTGTTGCCTGCGAATTTCTAGGCCTCAACACGAGGGTTCAATTTAAATGAGATAAAGAGTTATGATGGGGTTGTTACAACATGCTAATATCAACCTATTATGGTTGTTATGATGGTTTTTCTTAGATTATAGAAAATTTGACTTGATTGATTGACCAATCCAAGCCCTGAGATTTGATTGACCCTTTCAGTGGTATTCACTAAACCCACTTCCTTTCTGATCCCAATTTTTATATAGGAAATATGGAACTATCTGTTGAGTTTGAGATGAATGAGTGTTATAAGCATTGTTTTTATGCTTATTTAGGATTCAATTTCTTGGATTTTAAAATTGTAATATTTCTTGTAATTGATCAACATTTATACATGTAATTAGGACCTTGTTCTGCACCATATAGAGTTTAATTAAAGCTTCATATTCATCCTTAGTTTTCGTTCATTTCTTTAACTTTGCCTTAGTTTACTTCTTAGATTATGTTTATGTAGTTGATCTTTTATATCTGATTTCCGAACTTTTTATTAATCTAGAACTTTTCAGCTTCATCCGTAACTTAGTTTACTTCATTTTTATTACGTAATTTCATTCTCCAAAGAACATTAGTTTTTATGGTTTCTTAGTTAACGCATAGGATTTTATTTTTCCATTCACATAGTTAATGAAGATGTTCATAGGATGGGAGTTGTTTTAGAAGTAAAATTTCTTTATTAAGTTTTCTACTTGCTTCTAGATTACATTTATTTCCGATTCATTTGAATATGCTTAGATTTCCTTAAGTTTGCTTCATGCTTTACCTTTATAGGATAACATACCTCCAACATCAAAGTAGTCATTAGAAATACATGTTCTTGGTTTCTTGATTAATAGACCAATTGATAATAACATCTCATTTCAAATCAGTCTTAAGTAGCACAACTAGAGTCATTTGCTTATGGATAAAAGAATAGATTACAATGTTTACAATCACTTGTAATTGGACACTTTTTAGCTTACATCTCTTTGTAGAGGTTAAATTAGATTTTTCTTCTGTTCAGTTTCCTTGTTACCTTTGAAATTCATTTCAATACACCTTCTCCAGTTTCTGTCACATTTGACACATATCCTCAGAATCCTCAAAGGGAATGGAATTAGATAATTTAGCTTAGTTTTGAGTATTTGTTAAATGCATGTATAGTTTAACTATTGAATTTATTAGGTATATTAAGTAGTTGTAATCTTGCCTCAAATAATAAAATTTATTGTCTTCATATAGTTAGTTATAAGCTGAATCATTTGATTGATAGGGTTCTGAACTTGTTCATAGACTTTCTAATTCCTAGATTAGAGTTTGAATAATTGATTAGTATTTTCCATTTTCATAAGAGTATTTTTTTTGACCAATTCTTGTTTCTTAGATCAGTATTGTCTTTTGTAGTTTCAATAATTCTCCACAGAGTAAGTATAGATTGATACTATTCTGATCTGCTGGTTAGGTTAAATCAGCTTAGTAGTTTTATTTTGAAGTTTGACTCGGTTTTTCATTTTGAAATATCCTTATATCTTTTCATTATTAAATATTTTTAAGGTCTGCTGAGCTGATGTCTTAGGTACTCTTCTACCTCACCATATATTTTGTGACAACTCCAAGTTTACAAACCCTAGTTGATAATTAAATATTTGGTGAATTCATTAAGACAATAAAACACCCCACATGACTCCTAGTCTTTAAGTACACAACAATGTTAATTGCTTCAGCCCAAAATCCATTAGAAATGTTCTTACCTTGGAGCATGCTACGAGAAAATTCCACCAATGTTCTGTTTTTTCTTTCAGCAACTCCATTTTGATAAGGTTTATCAGTGACTGTGAATTGTTGTTGGATTCCATTTTCTGTATAGTATCTTCTAAAAGCTATAGAAGTGTACTCACCACCTTGATCTGATGTGAGGATTTTAATGTATTTACTTGTCTGCTTCTCAACTTTGATTCTTAATTCCTTGAAGTATTCGAAGACATCGTGTTTCCTTCTGATGAAGTAATCCCATGTGAACCTGGATCTGCCATCAACAAATATCAGAAAATACCATGCAAAACCAAGTGATTTGGTCTGCATAGGTCCATATACAACAATGTGTATTAGTTCAAGGAGTTCAGTCTGTCTCTTCTCTTCATGATTAGGAAATTCATTTCTGTGTTGTTTTCCAAGTGCACATGCAGCACATTCAATATGATCATTTTTAATGACAGGAAGACCCTCAACCATCGATTTTTTCTGTAAGAACATGAGATCATTATGATTGAGGTGGACCCATACCTTTGATGCCACAATTTGACATCTGAAATAGTTGATGTTGCTAGTGCCTGATGGTTTCCCTTGATTGCATCCAACTTGTACAATCCACCAAGTCTAGATCCTGTCGCTATAACCCTGTAATCATATTGGACACCTTTCACATGGGACTTGTATTTATCGAATTCAACTTATCATTATCGGTGATAGCAGAAACAGATATTAAGTTCTTTTTTATGCTTGGGACATACATCACATTATGTATTTGTTTACTTTGTCCGTTAGGTAGGTTAACACTTATCACTCCATAACCTAAGACTTTGTGAGACCCGTTATCACCTAGATAGATGTGTGTGCCATCTGACTTTTCATAATACTCACCATACCAATCTCTATTATAGGACATGTGGGTAGATGCACCTAAATCTATGAACCATGCATTTTCATCATCTGTCTCAGCAGACAAAGCATGTTTAGATATAAACAGTATTAGTGTGGAGAACCTCCTACAATAAACAATGAGAATGCACGATATAACCGAAATATTGGAGCACAAAACATATTTTATTGATCGCAGGCCACTTCGATGGGGCAACCTCCTTTGAGTAAGCTCAATACAAAATAATGCTTCCATGATTTCATTGGCCTCAACACTTAGTTATATACTAAGTCTAATCTAAACAACTATTACTCTCCATGAATGTGGGATAATACAAGATACTAATTGGATGACTTAACATCAACTATTAATCCCCATGAATGTGGGATAATACAACATACTAACGGGATGACTTACAAAGCATATGCATCCAATAAAATATACTAACAAAATAAAGAGGAGGGTTGACACGGGTTCTTAACATCCCCTCCCTCTTAGAAAATCTTTGTCCTCAAAGCTTAAGATGTTGAAACTATTGCTGAATCTGAAGGAGTGGTTCCCGTGTAGCATCCTCTGGTTGCATGTTGTGCCACTGAATTGAATACCTATGTGATGGACCGAGAGAGAAGCTGACAAGTGCGCTTATTGAGGATGGCCTTTGACTCTGAAATGATCGATCCTTCATTATCCCATTCTGGTAAAATAATTTGTTTGCTGATGTTGGTGCCAATCACTTGCCGAATGCGAGAAGGAGGAAGTGCCAATTTATAAGCAACATACCTAATATTTTGAAGAAATGTATATGGGCCAGAGATCTTTGGAGTGAGAATTTGATTCCCTTTGTCTTTCAAAGAGAATTGCTTGTAAGGCTGCAGATGAAGGAAAACCATATCACCAACTTGAAAAGTGGGCTCAGAATGGTGTTGATCGACCTATTGTTTCATGCAGGTTCTTTCCATGTGAAGAGTGTCCTGCAGGAGGTGAAGAATCTAATGTCAGTTTCGAAGAACCATGTCAACTGCCTAAACTGGTGAACTGCTGGGGGTGGATGGAAGGAGTACTGGAGGTGCGTGACCTTAAACTACTTCATATGGAGTCATTTTAGATACAGTATGGTAGGAATTATTGTACCAGTGTTCAGTGAGCCTGGAGCCACTTTTCCCATTGATGTTGTTCTTCAGAGGTGAAACAACGAATATAAGTTTCCCAATACGTGTTGATGACTGTAGTTGGACCATCTATTGGTGGGCGATAAACTGAACTCATATGCAGTTTGGTGTCAGTGAGGAGAAAATGACTTGTGAAAGTTGTGTTGCAGTCTGAGACAATAGAAGAAGGGATTCCATGAAAAAGGAATCTGGTCCATGAAAATTTGTGTGATTGAAGAGGTGGTATATGGATGGCTGAGAGCACAAAAATGACTATATTTGGAGAGTCAATACACCACAACCAATATTATGGTCTTCCCTCCATATTTAGGGAGACCTTGAATGAAATCCATCAAAATATATGTCCAAATCCTTGTAGGGATGGGAAAAGGTTCAAGCAATCTAGAAAGGAGTGTAGTTTCACCCTTGTGGTGCTGATAAGGAGCACATTTGGCTACCATATGTTGAATTTTTCGTTGCACCCCCTACCAAAAGAAGTTACATCGTACAAGCTCATATGTTTTGATGAAACCAAAGTGCCCTGCAAATGGAGAAGCATGGAGTTCATAAAATACCACATGTTTAAGGTCTGTTCTCTAGGGAAGCACCAGACAACCAGTGTATCTTACAGAAAATCCATCCCAAGATGAATACGGTACCACAGAAGGGTTACTGGCCAACTGTTGGATGATTTTAGATAATGAGGATTCATTGACACAGCATTGCTGAACAGAGTGTAGCCAAGTTGGAATAGGCATAGAAATAACTGAAAGAGAAACATGGGCATCAAATGCGCAAAAAAGAGCATCCACCACAAGATTGTCCTTATCCTTCTTGTAAGTGATCTCATAGTCATAATCCCCAAGTTTGCTAACCCATTTCTATTGTGTTGGGGATGAGACCCATTGTTCTAGGAAATATTTCAAACTTTGGTGATCAGTCTTGATGCTGAAGGGATTCTCTAAGAGGGATGGCCACCACTTCTGTACGGTGGGAAAAATAGTCATCATTTCCTTCTCACATGTAGAGGTGGATAAATTCTTTCTAGAAAGGGATTTGTTGGTGAATGCAATGGGATGTTCATATTGAAAGAGGGCAGCCCCAAGTCCATTGTCATAAGCATCACTCTCAATAGTGAAGAGATTGGAAAAATCAGGCATCTAAAGGGTGCATCAGAATGAAAGATCCAAAGGAGTAGTTGAGACTGCTGAAGGTTGCATCTGAATGAAATCGAGTTGAGCGATGACACCATGTGAATTCATCTTAAGAAGATTTTCCATTCGATGGGAACTAATGATGCAGAGAGAACCTAGTTGTAAGCCATTGAATGTGTGTTTGTTCCCATTGACTAAAAATTACATCCACAGTTCAGCAAAATCCCATAAGATGGGTCCAAGTGTGCGTAACCATTGAGTTCCCAAAGTCACATCACTTCCTCCTAGAGGCATGGAAAACATGTTAGAGCGCAAGTTATAATATCCAATGGAGATACAGACATTGCGACACTTTCCTTTGCAAGGTAAGGTGCTCCCATTAGCAACCATGACTTTAAATATGGAGTAAGGATGGTCAAAACTATCAGCTTGTTTGGCAATCTAAGGGTTAATGAAGTTACGGATGCTACCAGAATCAATGAGTATTGTAAGAGGAATATTCTTGAAGAAACCCTTAACCTGCATGGTTTGTGGGGCAGTGACTCTGGCTAATGCATGGAGAGATATCTATGGGTGTTCATCATGAGAATGAGGGTCAACATGAGGCTGTTAAATGTCGACCTGATCATCTACTGGATCCTAAGAAAATTCACAAATTTCAAGTGTAAGAGGAGAAACCACATCCAAGAGATAGAGCTTTTGTTCAAGACATTGATGTCCCCAGGTGAATTTCACATCACAATTATAACAAAGTCCTTTTTCCCTATGTGCCTGCATCTCGGCTTCAGACAAATGCTTGATAGGAGTGAGTCTAGGATTTTGAGGGATTGGATGTCTTTGAGAAACCATATTTCTGAATGGAACAAAAGTGGACTTGGGGCGTTGCTGAGCCCTGATATTTTCCTCCACCAACTTAGCCAACCCTAGGATTTCCATCATTGTATTGGGACAGAACATGTTAACCTCAGATCAGATTATATCCTTAAGACCACTGATAAAACAACTCCTGTAGAATGCATCAAAAAATCCTTCTATGTGCTTGACTAATTTCTCAAATTTTGTCTAATACTCTCTCACAGTGCCAGTCTGGTGAAGTTTGGTGAGTGCTCCTGTGAATTCATCAAAACCACTAAGGCCAAATCAGTGCAAAAGGAGTTGGCAAAAATCTGTCCATTGGGGCTCTTCATGGTCCTTGATGTACCAACAGAACCATTGAAGGGATTCATGTTCCAAATGACATGATGCAAGTGGGACTTTGGTGACATCAAAATTGTTATGCATATTAAAGTATTGTTCTTCCTTGTGTATTCATCCATTTGGATCCTCACCATTGAAATGAGGGAATTCAATCTTCGACCCACAAAAGTTGTTGGAAGCAGAGAACTCAGTGTCTGCAGAAGAATCAGGCTATTGTCAAGTGCTCATGGCTGAATGCTGAAGATGGAGGTCGAGAAATCTTTGATCTAGATCTTCCAGTTTTGTCTTAAGGGTGACAAGTTCTTCTTCGATTTGTCTATTTGCTCCTGCATGGGTGACAACAATAAGCAAGATATTTTTCTATAAATTTTCTTGTAATGGGTAGAAAAACAAAAATGGAGAGGGTTTTAGAAAAGGATATTTTTGATTTGGAAAAATTCGAGGGAGGGGGGTGGGGCGTAATTGGGGTTTTGGACACTTTTCTTTGGGACAAGAAGTAGAAAATGTGAATTTCAGAGGTGGGATGAAGGAATTGGAAAATTTGTCAGAGAGGGACAATGAAGCAGAAATGGAAAACGAAGACCGTGGAAAAATTTGAAGGTGATTGGGTGAGAATAAGAGAATTTATGACAAACCCTCAAAATTGACAAATGTGGAATTTCTGACTTCAAGAAGTCAAATTGGGGATGGGGTCCTCGATGAAGGAATATACAAAATGGTATTACGGGGGTTACAGTGAAGTTTCAAGGAAAACAGAGCTAAATCAAGGAATATATGGCTAAAGAAAGAAATGATCTTGCAACGAGCTCTCCCTTCAAGAATTTTCAGCTCATAATTAAAATTCAATTATTTTTCTTCTCCACCACAAACAGGAAGTCAGCCAATGAGCTCCTCTAGAGAGGCACACTCACAACAATTTCTGGTTAGCCCTCATACCAAATTAGAGAAATTGATGAGGGAAACCATCAAAGCACAAAGGCTAGCTCAAACAGGAGGAGAAAGACTCAACTCAATTGTATTAAGAAATAAAGGTTACATATATAGCTAAGAGATAAGAAAATCTAGATCCAATAAATGTAGATCAAATCCTACAACATAGGAGTTGTTTGAACATAAACCTAGATATGGAAAACATTGAGATATATTTTTGCATTATATTTAACAATATATAGCTTCCCTTGTGAACCTTTGTGAACATATATGACCAGCGAGGGACTGTCTCTCCTCATGACTTGCAAACCCTCCTCAAGCAATGAGCCCAACTCCAGGGCACAACATACACGCGACTATAGTTTTATTGAAGTGAAATGAATGCGCAAAATACCCCACAGATACAACCTTCAACTAGCTCAATGGATAGAACAAAACTTAGGCAACAGTCGACCGCAGAGGTTCCAAGCTTAATAACACAATTGCTAGAACGTGTTCATTTAGCATCGGAGGACCAGTTCAATATGGTAGTTGAAGTTTTCTCATTACGTTCTTCTATTCCATCAACTCAATATCTAGTTGTTGAGGGAGGTGGCTTGAATCCTTTATCATGTAGTTCCATGGGCTAGTACAAAGAAAAATGTCTTTTTTTAAACAAAGTAAATGAAAATGCAAGCAACCGTGGTAGCAGTTATGTGGAACTTGAAACCAATTTTCATGAAAGCACCGCTGTCTCTTAAAAAAAACATGAAAGCGCCGTGACATGAGTGGGTGAAGATAACTTTGAACTTATTTCTTCTAAATGTTTTTCCCAACTTGTTTATGGTGCCTTTTATGTAACGGAGACAAATTTTCATGTCTTAACTTTCTTTTTATTCTTCCCATTATTTATTTATGCATTACTTATTTATTTTTATATTTTCTAGGTTTATATATATATATTTTCATTTAATAATAATAATAATAATATTCAATTCTTTAGTGTACATTGATCATCAACTAGCACAACCACATTTCAAAGGTGGTTGAAATATGTCCACCTAAATCAAACACTTTTAATTGTTTGGTCATAGTTGATACACTCATTTGTCTATATCAATCACTTTTAACTATCATAGCCACAAGGAAAGTGGTGGGTGAACACAAATAGGTGGATCCAACCTCTTAGTTTTATGGAGATGGTTAGCTATTAACCAAATGCTAAAAATTAAACTAATTACCAAATCGTTATAGTTATCCATTTATGCTAAATATGAACATTAAACTATTTAATCTAAACATAAAAATAGCACACTCTCATAGTTTGTGGGTCAAATGGTTGAGAGATAGTTAAAAAAACTGTTACCATTTAATAATTAAGAAACTATTATTGTTACCCCTTTTCATTTATGGTAAATTTAAACATTAAACTTATTAATATAAACATAAAACAAATATTATTTAATAAAAACTATTATTGTTACCCTCTTTTTTAAGCACAACCCCAAGTAAAGTGGCTCGATAGGAACAACTAGTTTTGTGGAGATGAAAAGCCCTTAAACAAAGGATAAAATATATAATTTTATATTAATTTAAAATCTACACTATTAACATAATGAGTTGTTTAGATTGCATAATCTTGTCTTTGTGTAAGTGTCACAATGATACTTAAAGATACTAAATCCATTTTTCATTAAAATTTTGAACTTAATAATCTAACATTAAAATTTAACTAATAATTACAGTTGTTTAACTTTTTTAAAATAATTAGAAATATAATATCATTTTTTGCATTTTCTTTTACATTCCATAAATATCAGATATTAAGCTGGATAAATAAATTTTAAATTTAAAAATACAACTAACAAAAAAAATTTAAAAATAAAAAAATAGTTTTAAATAGATTTGTTAATTAAAACAAAAACAAAAAACAAATAATAGTTTTAATTAGATTTATTATTTTTTAAGTATTAAGAAGAATAAAAGATCTTAAAGTAAACCTTCCTCAAACTTGTCAAACATAAAATGTATTTCTAAATATTTTATTGTATCAAGATTTCATAAATCCAAAGTAATTAATTCAAATAAAATAATAAGAACATGAATATTCGTATTCGTAAGTTTATATGTCGTCGAACTCTCACCCTACATTGCTGAAGCCTGAGGTACAAGAAATTTGATTAAGTAGATCCTTCGCCTGTACAATAAAGTTACATTGCTGAGGTACAAGAAATTTGATTAAGTAGATCCTTCGCCTGTACAGTAAAGTTACATTGCTGAGGTACAAGAAATTTGATTAAGTAGATCCTTCGCCTGTACAATAAAGTTTCAAAGAGAGGTACAAAGTAAGCCCTATGCATGTACAATAAATTTTCATAAAGAGATAAAATTTACTCAACAACATCGTACATTTACTGCATATAGAGTGAATTTTCATGAATGTTTGCAACTTGCGAGTCATAACATTCCTAGTTTGTGCTATTTCATCTTGATTTCGTCACTTAAGTCTTACTCTATATATCATAATCTACACAATTAATATCGTACTTCAGTTATTTTTCTCCTGATAATAAACGTTTAAACATCGAGATTCGAAAGCTACGAAGGATTCCCGCGCCATGACAAATTTGGTTAACACTGAATGCTTGACCATAGTTTAAAATATGCACGATCAACCGGTATTTGAAATCCACTTAACGAAATCTATAAAGTGCGCAGATTAAACCTACATAATTGAAATTATATTGATTATGTCCCTCATCAAATATTACACGTTAGGTTCCGCACGATTCTGTGTCTCTATTCTTTACGTAAGTTGTCTCTTGATTCGAACAGTGACAAACTCACCGACTCTGATTAGACCACTTTGAGAACTTAATCTACACGTTGTTATGTGTTACAAGAAAGTTCTTCCATCCCTAGTGATCATTTGAAAGTGTCAAACTGTATATTGCTTTGATCAGAACAGAAATCTTCATACTCAGTGAAACTGTATAGTGCTTTGAGCAGATTGGAATTTTCTCAACGTGGAGCAATCTTCCCGCATCCTAAGCTCGAAGTTCGATGGTAATCAATCGCTTTCTGCTCTGGAACCACACAAACCATCTAAATGTAATTAACAGTGTTGTTGTTCTTTAGAACAGTATTACTGCCAGTCTGCCATACTGGACAGAACAGGATCAAAATCCTGACGCTTTATGCAGATGTTCCGAGAAAACAACTATGATTGGAGCTTACGTTGACCATGTCCGAGCTATACTGAAGCATTTCAGTATGCCACATGCCATTAATTTAAGTGACACACGGGACGATAGCGATTATACCCTCCACCACACTCAGATGCCATTCATTTTTTTGCAAAACCAACGTGGTACGAATGGGCTGAGTATCGACTACTCGAGAGTCGAAATAACTTGCCACTGATGATTCTCACTCGTCGCAGTTTTTACAGATAAATTGTCGAGGAAATAACATATTAATAATCATATTAATCTACTTATTAATGTGTTTATGATGATACCATATTAATAATAATATTAATGAGTTTATGTTCATAATTTATATATTAGTATTATAGGAAGAAAAACACTTTCTTCTTGTTATTCATTTAGAAAAGCAATTACAATATGATCATTTAATCTTATAATACTAGCACAATGGCCTCATTTAAGGGATGAGAAAGGAAATGAGGATGATCGACTTACACCAACAACATTTTATGTTGTTGTGCTATTTACCACACACACTTTGAGTAGGAAAATAATAGTACAAATATTTGTTATTCTAATTATTATTATTATTTAGAAATTAAATATTGAATCATGTAATTATTATTATTAATATTAATAATGATAATATTACAATAACAAATACACCCTATCCTATTCTCCTTATAGAAGCGGGTCTTTCCCCATCGAGAGCCTAGCTATGACTAGACTCCTGTTATACAAGAACAAAATCAATAACATGGGAGACCATAGACTCCCTAAGCTAGCTTTAAACTCTAGCCAAAAACACTTAAGGCTCAAGCGTGGGTGGGATAAAGATACCAGGTCTTGGTTAAATCACTGGGAGATCGATGAAAATGTTGCTTTGCAGAATATTAATAACATTAAAAATATTATTTCTTCTAAGTTTAAAGAAAAATTGTGGTGTGAGAAAGATTTAGAGGCTACAAGAAAATTAAGATATTATAAGGAGGTCATCAACCCTACTCTCGAAGATCAAAACTATCTCTCTGTTTTAATCAGTACTAAGAAAAAAATTAACATAGCTAAGATAAGAACGAACTCGCATGAGCTCCATAGTGAAACTTGTCGATGGACAATCCCTAAAACACCATGGGTAGAAAGGATCTGCCACCTTTGTGAGAGTAAGAACATTGAAGATGAAAATCACTTCCTCCTAGAGTGCCCTGTGTACACCCACATTAGATCCCAGTTTCATAATCTTTATTGCAATACCGACATTCCTATCACATTAGATCCTAGTTTCATAATCTTTGTTGCAATACCGACATTCCTAGCCTTTTAGCCTGTCAAAATTATAGTAAGCTCGGGACGCTTCTTTCCAAGCTCTTTGAGCATAGAAATATAACTTTAAAGCAAACTAATGAATTCTCTTCTTTAGGTCTGATAGACCAAAGTTTGGTCTTAGGGGACGTTAACCATCATCATCATCATCATCATCAATAATGATAATATTAATAATAAAAATAATAAATATTATTATTATTTTTAGTATTATTATTATAATTATTAGTATTAATATTAATAATAGTGTTTTCTAGAGAATCTGCATTGCTTATTTTTAAAGTTGACTTTTCGATTCCGAATTAGGAATCATGAGGAAGACAAAAAGTCGGATAGATCATTGCATATAAGGAGTGACAAATAGGTATGATGTTTAAGTATTTTAGGTTTAAAAGGGACTAGGTTTTAAATTATGAAAATATTAGTATTATTAAAGAATTTAAATTTAATTTTTTTATTATGAGATTTATTCTAAGGTATTTTATTTTAAGGTTTTTTTAAAATTATTAAAGTTTTTTAATGTTTTTGTTATAAGGTTTTATATCAAAATGTTATAAAGTTTATTATAAAAATATTAAATTTTTAAAGTATTAAAGTTATAAAATATTGTTGTAAAGTTTTATAAAAGTTTTTAAAATATTTTAAAAATGGTTATAAAGTATTTTATAAAGATTTGTTAAAATTTTTATAACAAGTATTATATTTCTTTAAAGAGTATTAAAAAATATTCAACTATATATATATATATTTTTATAGAATATTAAAAAGTATTATATTTTTAAATAGTTATAAAGTTTTTTATAAAACGTATTGAATGTTTTTATAAAAGTAATATATATATATATTTAAAATAGTTATAAAGTTTTTTTGAAAGTATTGAATTTTTTATAAAAAGTATTAATTTTTTTAAGGGCGTTAAATATTTTAAAAGTGTTAAATATTTTTAAAAAGTTTTATATAAAAGTATTAAATTTTTTAAATTTTTAAATTTTTTAAAATATTAAAATATTTTTATTTTTATAAATTTTTTTATATAAAAGTATTAATTTTTTTTTAAAATATTAAAATATTTTTATTTTTATAAAAATATAAAAATATTTTTAAAAATAATGAATTTCAATTTTAAATTACATTTCAGTTTTTAAGATTTGTAAGAAGAGTTTACTTAAAGTATTAAAGTTCTTTAAGGACTAGGACTAAGGTTAGGAGTTTGCTAAGATTCTAACATTTAGAGTGGAGCTTCGGTTGACCATATCCCCCTAATCAAATGTTAGAATAGCCCTAGTCCCTAGTCCTTAAAGAACTTTAATGCTTTAAGTAAACTCTTCTTAAAAATTGAAATATAATTTGAAATTGAAAGTTATTATTTTTAAAAATATTTTAATATTTAAAAAAAAATAATTTTTTTTTTTTTTATCACTTTTATATAAATTTTTTATAAAAATAAAAAATATTTTAATATTTTAAAAATTTAAAAATTTAAAATTTTTAAAAATTTAAAACTTTTAACAATTTTTAAACACATTTAACACTTTTTAAAATATTTAACACTTTTAAAATATTTAACACCCTTAAAATATTAATACCTTTTATAAAAAATTCAATACTTTCATAAAAACTTTATAACCATTTTAAAAATATATATATATTTTAATACCTTTTATAAAAATTTCAATACTTTTTATAAAAATCTTTATAACTATTTAAATCTCTCTCTCTCTCTTAATACTTTTTAATATTCTATAAAAAAATTATATATATATTTTAATATTTTTTAATACTCTTTAAAGAAATTTAATGCTTGTTATAAAAAATTTAACAAATATTATAAAAAACTTTATAACAATTTTTAAAATATTTTAATAATTTTTATAAAACTTTACAACAATAATTTTAGAATTTTAGTACTTTACAAATTTAATACTTTTATAATAAACTTTATAACATTTTGTTATAAAACCTTATAACACTTGACTACTTAAAAAAAAACCTTAGAATAAATCTCATAATAATAATAATAATAAATTTTTTAATAATACTAATATTTTCATAATTTAAAATCTATTTGGCTTTTAAACCTAAAAAACTTAAACATCATACCTATTTATCACTCCTTATCTGCAACTGATCTATGTGACCTTTTATCGTGATGATGGTTCTTGATTCAGAATCAAAACGTCCACTTTCAAAATGACAACTCCAGATTCTTCGGAAAACCCTATTATTAATCTACCTCACCGGAATTTTATGAACAGAAAGTATTAGTATTATTACGCCTATGATTATGTGATTATGGTACCCTTAAAATTGTTGAATTGTTTTTTTAATAATAAGAATAATAATAAAACAAATAAAACTAATTATTGATCATGGTACCCTTAAAATTTTTAAATTGTTTTTTTAATAATAAAGTAAATAATAAAACTAATAAAACTAATAATAATAGTTAGTAATATTATTTGTATTAATATTTTAATAATGATAATAATAATAATTAGTATTAATTATTTTATTACAATAATAATAATAATAATAATAATAATAATAATAATAATAATAAATATGATGATGAGGACGACTACACTACACCTATGATTATGTGATTATATGGTTATATTAAAATTATTAAATTGTATCTTTAATAATATTAATAATAATAATAAAAGAAACAATATTATTCTTACTATTAGTAGTACTAGTATTATTAAAATAAAAGAGAAACAATATCAATTTTTAAATTTGTATAGTCGTGTATAATAGTGTGATAAAATAATATGGGAAAAAAAATAAAAATAAATTTATTTTCTATAGTAAATAAATGAATAATTATTTTTGTATTTTTCTTTTATAAATATTAATTTTTTTAAAAATATTTAAATTATTGTATTTAAAAGTAAACATTAAAAAAATATAGCTTTAGAAAATATGTTTTTGTATAGTATTTTATTTTTTGAATATTTATTTCATTTATTCACAATAAAATTTTTTGGAAATGAATTTTGTGGGTATGGTTGACATGGTCGACCATACCCATGCTTAAAGATGGACACTATGGTCAACCATGACTGTTAACCATGGTTGACCATGGTCATCTCCACCATGGTTGGCCACGTGCAACGATGAATAGGACCATGGTTGACGATGACATGGTTAATTATTTTGAGCCTATTTTAACACATGGTCAACTTGGAAATGGGAAGCATATCTTTAACATGATGTAGTAAAGACCACCATCATGACATCCATGATTGACCAAGTTGACCACAATCAAACATGGTTGACATCCATAATCATGGATGACAATACTTGAACATGGTCATGCAAAGCATAGATTACATGGGCACCCATGGTCATATCATACCTTGCTTCATCTAGTTTGTATACCATGGACATGGTTGACTTGGTTGTCAGACCATGGGCATGGTTGACATGATTACCATACGATGGTCATGTTTGACATGATTGTGATATTATGGACATGGTTATCATGGTTCAGCATGTTGGACCAAGGTGTCAATATTTTTTGACATACTTGGCATGACCATACTTGGGCATGCTTGACATTGTTGCATTTATTGACCATAGTTTCCTTGTCTATAATGTTTGACATGATAGTCACGGTTGACCTGCTTCAACGGTTGCTATGTTTGAAGGTATAGAAATTTTTTGTTGCTATCTACAAAGCGTTTATCGGTATATGAAAAATTTATCGGTAGATCTAAAGTTAGTCGATATATGTAAAGTTTGTCACTATATTAAAAGTGGGTCGCTATGGTTTTATGGTAAGCTGAAAAGTGTTGCCACTTTATGAAAACATTGTGGCCATATAAAAAGTTTGTCGTTATATGGAATGTTTGTGGCAATGGTTTTATGAATATATGAATCGTTTGTTGCTATATCAAAAGGTTGTCGCTATATTAAAATCTCATCACCATGATTTATGAATAAGTCAAAAGTCTGTCGCTATATATAGAGTTGTTCGCAAAGACAAATGTTTGTCGATATATGTAAACTTTGTCGGTATAAGAAAATTTTGACGCTATGCCAGAAGCTTGTCACAAAGGTTTTATGATTATATAAGAAGTTTGTCTGTATATAAAAAGTTTGTCGCTAGAGGAAAAATTTGGCGCCATGGTTTTATGATTATATGAAAAGGTTGTCGCTATACTAGAAGTTTGTTGATATAGTACAAGTGTCACTATGGCTTTATGATGAAATAAAAAATGTTGCCACTATTTCAAAAATTTATCCCAAACTAAAAAGTTCCTTGGTATAGTTTTATGATTAATTGCTAATGTTGGCAATTGTATGAAGAGTTTGGTGGTGCATTAAAAGTTAGAGGCAATATTAAAAGTTTGTCATTATCGTTTGTCGGAATATGAAAATTTTGTCGAAATGGTTTCATGAATGGCATTATAGTAGTAACATTATTCGTATCAAACGTTTCTCGCTATGGTTTTATGATGACACCAAAAGTTTGTTGCTATACCAAAAGTGTGTCACTATATAAAAAAATATGTCGCTATAGCAAAAGTTAGTCGATGTATAAAACGCTTGTCGCGATATGGAAACTTTGTCGATAAAGTAAATGTTAGTTGCTATGGTTTTCTGAGTATATCACAAGTTTGTGTGGTTTCTGTGGTTTTATGATGACACCAAAAGGTTGTTTCTATAAGAAAAGTTTGTCGCTATATCAAAAATTTGGAACTATATGAAAAGTATGTTGTTATTTCTCGCTATACCATAAGTTGGTCAGTATATACAACGAGTGGCGCTACATTAAAAGATGCTGGATAATTTGTGTCGCTTTGTAAATGTGTCATTTTACCAAAAAATTGGCGCTATAGAAAAACTTTGTCGCTATATTAAAAGGCTTGAATCTATGGTTTTACGAATGTATGAAAAGTTTGAAGGTATAACGAAAAGGTGACGTGATCTATGAAACGTTTGTCAGTATATGACAACTTACTTGGTACATCTAAAGTTAGTCGCTATATGTAAAGTTTGTTGGTATATTAAAAGTGGGGCGCTATGGTTTATTTCTCATGTCAAAAGTTTTGCCGCTTTATGAAAAGGTTCTCACCAGAAAAAAAATGTTTGTCGCTACATGAAATGTTTGTCGCAATGATTTTATGCTTAACTGAATAGTTTGTCCCTATAGATAATTTGTGGCTACCCTAACAAGGTTCACACTATATTAAAAGATTGTCTCCATGTTTTATGATTAAGTGAAAAGTATGTCACTACATAAAGAGTTATCCGAAAAATCAAAACTTTGTCCATATATGTCAAGTTTGTCGGTATATCAAAAGTCTATGGGTTTATGATGAATTAAAAATGTTGTTGTTATTTCACAAGTTCTTCCCAATATGAAAAGTTGCTCGGTATGGTTTTATGGTTAATTCCAAATTTTGGCAATTGTATCAACATTTTGTCATTATATTTAAAGTTAGATGGTATATTAAAAGTTTGTAGTCATCGTTTGTCACAATATTAAAAGTTTGTTGAAATTGTTTCATGAATCGCATTAGAGTAGTTACATTATTCATATCAAACGTTTCTCGCTAGGTATGAAATGTTTGTGGATCTATGACAAGCTTGCCGCACTGTTTCTTAATTATATGCAAATTCTGTTTGTATATGAAAAGTTGGTCTCCATTGTTTTATGATTATAAAATCATAGGGTAAAAATAAATATTTATTATATCAAAAGTTCGTCGCTATATTTGTTGAAAGTATGTCATAAATGAATATGCACTTTGACAATTTGGGAAACAAATATTATAAGTTTTGAGTGATAACAATATCAATAGTGTAGTGGAATATCCTGAATTGAACACGACCACATTTACTTGCCATTTAACATGTTGAAAGAAACGAAAAAGAAACCACAGTATAGTACTAACAATTGCAAACAAAATAAAAGCATCATTTTTTTCTTTCAAAAGTAGAAATGCACAGTTGAAAATGTAATTTTTTTTATTCAACTACATTTGACAGACATTTTTTTTCCACATTGTTGAAAAAGTACTAAATAAGTGTAGTACTACAACTTCATTCATAGATAACATTATTGAAATAGAGTAAAGCTTGAATCTTTCAACTGCATAAAACAAGAAAGGAAATTTAACTGTCATGGACATCATAACTTCGAGGTTTGACAATGCATTCTGTAATGATTGTGTTGTCTTGTATCGAGGATTTGTTACTTGTATATTAATGATGGAGGAAGTTAAAAGTCACTGTATTTTTGTTAGTTTTTGGTATGCCTCCATGGTCTGCTGCAATGTTCATGTCCCCTTCAATGCAACTCACCCTTTCTTCCAACTCTAGTTGTTTTCTTTTCAAATGTTCTATTTCATCGCTAAATGCCTGATTCACTTGTTGGCGACCTATCCAGTCATCATTATTGTTCTCATCTTGTTTGAGGCTCCAATCTTCCCATGAATCTGGAATGTTTCTGGATTCCATGCGTAAATAACGAACAGAGTCCATCAAAGAAATGACTGTGGACTGCAGGCTGTGGAATCCATGAAGGAGACAACAAGTTCGGTGAGACATTTCTCTACGAGGTTGCATTTTTTTGGTTTTTTGAATTCCATGTTTCTGCGAATGTAGAGAGTCGAATGCAGGAAGCTGTCAACAAACAAAACACGATGTCATGATTCATATTACATTGTTATAGGGAAAATACATATGATGTAATGAAATGAATTGAAATAGCTTAAACACAGAAATAACAGGCACTTTTATGTTACATCATCGAAAATCGAACTTATTGGGAAGCTTAAATTTACATATAGGTTGAATGTACGTACACTTAAGATGTGAAATTTTTATCATTGTAGCATTGGTTAAAGAGTTAAAAAATTCTTTAAAGTAGAAATGTAAATTGGCAAAAAGTTAAATACATACGATGTAATCAAATGAATTGCAATAGCTTAAACACAGAAATAACAGGCACTTTTTTGTTGCATCATTGAAAATTGAACTTATTGGGAAGCTCAAATTTACATATAAGTTGAATGTACATAGAGTTCACATGAGAATTTTTTTTCATTTTAGTATTGGTTAAAGAGTTAAAAAATGCTCTAAAGTAGAAATGAGAATTGCAAAAAGTATTAATTTGTCACAGTGGTCTAGGAACTAAAAACACAGTCTCACAAAGAATACAGACAAATATGCATAAAACTGGCAAAATGGTGCTGCAATGGGAGTAGCAGCTCTGTATAATCAAATGAATAATGAATAATACAATACAATGATCATGCAAGATGCATGAATTCCAAGACAATTCGAATTCCCAAGGAGGTCATTCAAATTGAATGAATGGGTGTAGCTTAACTGACTGTAAGCCACAGTAAACACACTAGTTAACCAACTGATCAAGTGCTGATTGACTCAATTGGGTCCTAACTAAAGTCGGAGTGCAATAAATGATTAAGTCTAGCTGAAAGTAGCTTAGACACATGTCATTGCATGCCAACCAATGTTGGGCTATAGGGCAGACCCGAGCTTTATACCATTAACTTCGTACCAACAAAAGACCCACAATGTTGGCACTTTCGGCAACAACTTGCGAACAGGTTGCAGTCTCACCCGAAACAGCTATGGGATGCCATAGAATCAGGTTTCTGCAAGAAGAAGAGGGATATTACTGTACCTTTAGCCTTTAATAACTTATATTCATATAACACAGAGATTCAACATTCACATATACAACCTCGCAGCTAAATAAACAGACAGTGACTTGCTTAACCCTTTACTGGGAATTCACAGTGAAGTTATTAAGTTAGCAGTGATCTTATTTATCAGATATACATTTATCAATGCATGAAAGAACATAACAAAAACAACACAAAGAACCAAAACACAAGATATAACGTGGTTCACCCCCAGTGTAGGGGCTACGTCCACAGAACTGTGTTTTATTCAACTCTTTACTAAAACCACAGTTCTGATCTGTGCACTCAGCTGCAGATCCTTTCAAGTCCTTAAAGCCACGCACACAGCTACAGGCCTCTGTGCACACAGCTGCAGATTTCCTTAATCACCCAAAACCCTCTGCGCACACAGCTGCAGAGGTCGTCCACGCACACAGCTGGGACTCAACCTTCTTACAAAACAAGCCTTAGCTTCGCATCAATTCATCTTACATCAAAAGCCTAAACTGAATTCTTTACAAGAGTGCTTATTTATAGTGCACTTATTACAAAACCATGGGCTTAAACCATGGGCACCTCGAACCCTAAACCCTGGACTTAAACCATGGGTTTATTACAAAAGATGGTTTTTACTCAACCCCGACACCCCTAAGACTATTTTGAGTCGTAACTCCACTTACAGACTCCCATAACTCCACAGAGTTACCCACCTTAAGGACCGTTAGGGTGCGCGCCCCAACAGGCCCCTAAGACTCACCAGTGTCCCGTCCCGGGACACTCAGCTACTTTTCTGGTGGTAGAATCTTGTTGGCGAACATAGTGCGCTGCTTGCTGAAGCCATATATGTGGTTGTCGGTTGCTTGTTTCTTTCCTTCGTAAAATTTATGCTGGTTAAGGCCTTCTGGATCTATCAGCGACCCCATCCTTCAATCTTCTTGTCGAACATTTGACCATCCACAACTTAGGGTCCTCAGAATTGTGTGTCAAGGTGCATAAGACAAACAACCGCCTCGGTTCTGCCAAACCAGGAGGATATATCTTGGGATGTTTCAGAGGCTTCCTATGAAGACCAGCGCTTTTCTTCGTTTGGCTTAGAGCGCACTTCTGCCTTTCTTCCTTCCTCTTAGAGTGAACTTCTACCTTTCTTTGTGCCTTGGTCGAACATGGCTGCATGGGTGGATTGCTCAGAAGGTTCAGTAGAGCTCTCTCCCTGACCAATCGTAATAACTCCTGGACTTCACGATCATTCGACATAGTTCTAACTGAAGAAACTCAAAGAGATGCACAATGCAGGAGTCGCAGGCCGGTGTAGCGTCTTATAGAATCCCGCAACAGAATATGTCATCATGATGCATTAATGACACCGAATCTGATGGAGTGGCAGAAATCCTGTCCACAAGGCGCCAGATTTTCCCAAAATCTCATCATTGCAGGCAGTTAGGGCAGTTCTCGTGCTGGCGCCGTCGAGTAGTTTTGTCCCATCCGTCACATTTTAGGTTGTGACACACCTTTGATCTTCGACATAACCACTAAATTCAACTGCGCCTTGATAAGTACCTTCGACACAATATGCACCTTCGACCCATCCTGACCTATACGTCAACCAAACTTCAACCTTCAGACTTTGACAGTCTTCAACACTTCGTAGCTTTGAGAATAGCTTCATTATAGTCTAGTACCCAATTCCAACTGTTCTTGGTACTTAGACTGTCCTTCATGCTGTTACTCCTGATCAAGGGGTCCCGGTTTGTCCCTGTACTTCTTTATCCTACTTCCATTCAACATGGAGGGTAAAATTTCTCGATTCAATTTAGCTAACTGGACTGCGCCACCATCAGTAACTTTCTGCACTATATATGGTCCTTTCCAATGTGTCTTGAACTTACCCGGGAATTTCATGAATTTGCTGTCATATAGGAGCACAAGATCACCCTGCTAGAACTGCTTCTTCTTGATGTTTCTATCATGCCATGCTTTTTCTCTAGCTTTCTGAACTTGGTGCTGGAACCCTGCAATGAATCTGTCCTCTTCAAGTTCTAGTATCTTTGCCAGCCTTTCTTTCATCATATCTGGGTCATCCATCTCTGTAAAAGCAGATATTCTGAGGCTAGGTACAATGTACTCCATGGGCATGACTACTTCTTGTCCATAAACCAGCCTAAAAGGTGTATGGCCTGTCAACTTCTTGCAGGTGGTTCTATAAGCCCATAGTACTGCTGGAATTCTAAGGTCCCAATCATTTCTATTAGCGTTGCAAACCTTCGTCAGAGCATGTTCAAGGATCTTGTTAAAGGCTTCGACAGTTCCATTTGCTTGAGGATGATAGGCAGTACTCTTCTGATGATATACTTGAAATTCTTCAGTTAATACTTCAATAGTCTTATTTAAGAAAAGTGATCCTTGATCACTCATAAGAATTCTAGGACACCCAAATCTTGACAAGATGTTATCGAAGATAAACTTCGCGGCTGTAGCAGCACTACAGGTCTTGACTGGTTGAGCGTCGGCCCAACGAGTAAGGTAGTCAGTTGCTGTGATAATGTATCTTGCTCCGGATTTCTTTGTAGGGAGATTGATAGGTCCAACAAAATCAATAGCCCATTTATCAAAGGGTTGTAAAGTTACCTGTGGAACTAGAGGCATCTCCTCCCTCCTGGATGGTTTGCCTGTCCTCTGACAAATGTCGCATCTGTGCAATATTCTCTTGCATCCTTATGAATTGTGGGCCACCACAATCCAGCTGTCAGGATCTTTTGTGCTGTATCTTTTCCTGCGTAATGACCTCCTGCTGCGCCAGAGTGTGCCTCAGCCAAGATTAATGGATTTTCATGCTCCAGAACACATCTGCACAGTATTTCATCTGGTCCCATCTTATATAGTTGTCCTTCTATTAAGGTAAAGTTGGATGCTCTAACCACCAGCTGTTTCTTTTGCTGCATTGTCATTTTGGCTGGTGCAAAACTTGTAGACAAATACTGAACAATATCCTGGAAATAATCATCAACCATCTGGATGGCAAACAACTGGGCATCAGGAAGACCTTCGTCCAAGCTAATGGGCTCTTCTCCTGACTCGAGCCTCGATAAATGGTAAGGACCTAGGTTCAGTCTTCCAGGTTTGACTATGATCTCAAAGTCATATTCCTGAAACAGAATCAACCATCTGCATATCCTTCCACCTAGCACAGGCTTGTTAACCAAATACTTCAAAGCAGAGTGATCAACAAAAGACCCGGGTTGGCAGACCCAGGCTTTATACCATTAACATCACACCAACAAAAGACCCACAGTGTTGGCCCTTTCAGCAACAACCTGCGAACAGGTTGCAGTCTCACCCAAAACAGCTATGGGATGCCGCAGAATCAGGTTTCTGCAAGCAGAAGAGGGATATTACTGTACATTTAGCCTTTAATAACTTATATTCATATAACACAGAGATTCAACATTCACATATATAACCTCGCAGCTAAATAAACAGACAGTGACTTGCTTAACCCTTTACTGGGAATTCACAACAAAGTTATTAAGTTAGCAGTGATCTTATTTATCAGATATACGTTTATCAATGCATGAAAGAACATAACAGAAACAACACAAAGAACCACAACACAAGATATAACGTGGTTCACCCCCAGTGTAGGGGCTATGTCCACAAAACTACGTTTTATTCAACTCTTTACTAAAACCACAGTTCTGATCTGCGCACTCAGCTGTAGATATTTTCAAGTCCTTAAAGCCGCGCACACAGCTACAGGCCTGTGCGCACATAGCTGCAGATTTCCTTAATCACCCAAAACCCTCCATGCACACAGCTGCAGAGGTTGTCCACGCACACAACTGAGACTCAACCTTCTTACAAAACAAGCCTTAGCTTCGCATCAATTCATCTTACATCAAAAGCCTAAACTGACTTCTTTACAAGAGTGCTTATTTATAGTGCACTTATTACAAAACCATGGGCTTAAACCATGGGCACCCCGAACCCTAAACCCTGGAATTAAACCATGGGTTTATTACAAAAGAAGGTTTTTACTCAACCCCGACACCCCTAAGACTATTTTGAGTCGTAATTCCACTTACAAACTCCCATAACTCCGCGGAGTTACCCACCTTAAGGACCGTTAGGGTGCGTGCCCCAACAACCAACAAGTGGTAGTGCATCAATAACTTCAATGAACCCCGATGAGGTTAACTGAAGTCAAACTGGCCATCAAAGGTGGTTGGAGGAACCCATGTTGACTCCAACTCATTAAATAATAATTAAATAATCAATATAATGAAGGGAGGTTCCTTCACCACTCAGATTTAACCGATTGTAACCATCATTTATCAATTAATTGCATTTATGACACTCAGATCACCCCCGAAGTGCTCCAGTTAGCCTCCCTGAATGAAGGAGAAGGATTAGTTGGCCTCCTTGACTAAAGGTAGGCGTGGGTGTGCTCATGTTTATGTCATACAATGCTACTATGATGCCAAGTAAGTCAATAAAACTTAGGCTAGTGGTTTAACTAGGCCAAATTGACCAAATGAAGTGTGCATGGTGGGTAAATGTCTCCAACACCCCCCCTTAAGCTATACTCAGAGGAATAGAAACATAAAGTGCATAAAAATGATAGGGCCTAACAACAAAGGCCATAGGTCACCCTGTATAATAAAGTAACTAAAAAAATGCTCAAAAATAAATCTAAGTGAGGAAAAGAGGGAAAACCTAGTGGGAAAACCCCCCCCTCAAGCTGAACACTAAAAGTAGTTTGATCACCCTGATGAAATCACCCCCAACAGTGAACGGAGGTAAGTGAACTTATTTTCTGAAAATCTCTTGGTGAATATGTCTGCAATCTTCTCATCAATCGGGAAGTATTGCAGAATGATGGTCCTGTCATGCACTAACTCTCTGATGTAGTGCATGTGTATCTCCACATGCTTGGTCCTCTTCCTGGTAACTAGATCTGTGGATATCTTAATAGCACTTTGATTTTCACAAAAGAGGATAGTGGACAAATTACTACCAAGATCAAACTATGAAAGAATGCCTTGCAACCAAACAGCTTGGATGCAAGCATTCACTGCTCCTCGATACTCGGATTCTGTTGAAGACAATGGTATGGCGGCCTGATTTTTGTTAGACCAGAAAATCGGGCCACCACCAAACATGAAGACATATCTAGAAGTAGAATTCCGAACAATAGAATCACCCTCCCAATCAGAATCTGTGTAACCAACCATCTCTAGCTCGGAGTCTGCAGCATAGTGAATGCCATAGGTCCTGGTTCCCTAAATATACTAGAGGATCCTCTTGGATGCCTTCCAGTGAAGATCATGGGGATGATGCATGTATCTTGATACAACATTCATGGCATAACATATATCAGGCCGAGAATGATTCAAGTACAACAAGCTACCAATCAGCTGTCAATAAATAGTGCAGTCCATGGGAGGTGTGCTTTTTCCTTCTTCAAGGATGATCCCTTAAAGGAAAGGGAATGGAGCAGATCTACTTTAATACATGTTAAAATTTACGTATGATATGTATTTTTACTAAGTGACCATTATCCCATCATAATTTTTCTCAATTTCGAGCCCCAAAAATTGTTTTAAGAGCCCCAAATCGCTCATTTCAAATGCATTATGGAGAGCAGTTTTGATGACTGAAATAGAAGCAACTGTGCCACCTGTGATCAGTAATTCATCAACATATAAAACAATAAAAATCAAATGACCATTATACTGCTGTATATACACATTTGGATCTAATTTACACATTTGGAAGTTTTGCGAGAGAAGGAAGGCATCCATCTTGGAACACCACTCTCTTGGGGTCTGTTTTAACCCGTATAGTGACTTCTTTAGCTTGCAAACCAAAGATGGATCAGAAATGTAGCCCTCAGGATGCTTCATGTATATCTCCTCATGAATATCTCCATGCATAAAGGATGACTTAACATCCATATGATGCACTTCCCAGTGCTTAGATGCTGAAATTGCCAAAACTAGGCGGTTGGAGTCCATTTTTGCAACCGGTGCAAAAGTCTCATGGTAGTCCACACCTTGGACCCGGGATAAACCTTTTTCTACCAGCATTGCCTTATATTTTCAAGTGCTTCCATCAGCAGAAACCTTATACCAAAACACCCACTTGCATTGAACCAATTTCCTCCTTGGAGGAAGAGAAACTAGCTCCCAAGTAGTGTTTTTCTGAAGAGAATTCATTTCTTCGTCCATGGAAAATTGCCATCTCGGATCCTTCTGAGAATGGTAGTAGCACTTAGGGTCTGAAATTATCATAAAATAACAATATTTGAATAGCAAATGATTAGGACAAGAGAGTGCAATACCTTCTCTTTGGAAATCAGACCGGGTTCTCCTTGGATCATCTGAATTTCCAATGTTACCTCCTGTGGAGGAGAGTGTTTGTCAGGCCCAAGTTGGGAGATGATTTTGTACTTCAGGTTCTGATTCAGCATCTGATGTTTTCTATACACTGATATCAGAAATAATAGGATCCAATTCAGGCTCATCACCCCCAATTACATCATCCAAATATATAGTAGAATAGGAAGGAAATTCAACAGTTTTCTCCTTCACTAGTTCTACCTACTGAAGAGGATCATCGAAATTGACACTCCTTTCAATGATGATCTGTTTTGTTTTGATATCTAGTAGCTTGAAACCTTTTTATTCATTAGGATATCCAATAAACATACATTCTATTCTTTGCGGATGCAAAGCCCTCATTTTATCAAGTGGAATTCAGGCCCATGCAGTGGACCTAAACACCCGCAGATTTGACAAATTCGGCTTGTGTCTGAAGTATGCTTCGAAAGGGGTATTCCATTTTAAGGATGAGTGTGGCACTCTATTCTGAATATATGCTGCAGCATGCATGGATTCAGCCCAAATTTGCATCCAACATACAGGTGGTCATCTCCTTGAGAGACCAATTCTTCCTCTCTGCTACACCATTCTGCTGGGAAGTGTAGGGGACTGAATGCTGGATATGAATACCACTTTGGGAACATATATGCAGTAACTCATTACTGACATAGTCCCCACCATTATCAAATATCAATATCTTGATCTTTTGGCCAGATGCATTCTCAATCAAGGCCTTCAATTCAGTGAATTTTTCCAAGACTTCTGACTTCTTTTTGATAAAAAGGACCCATGTGTATCTGGAAAAGTCGTCAATGAAAGTCAGAACATACCTTGATCCATTCATGGATGTGATAGGCATGGGACCTTTGATATCAGAATGTATTAGTCCCAATATGGATGATGCTCGACTTACCTTCCCCTGATCGAACTTATGTTCAGGGTGCTTTCAAACAACACAGCCCTTGCAAATTCCCGTGGTAGCTTTGATGACCGGGAGGCCTTCAACCATAGAATTATTCTATAATTGCTGCAAGTATTTAAATTTCAGATTGTCGAACCTCTCATGCCACAGTCTAATAACTTCATTTCGATGAGTCAGCAATGCGGTGGGCATTGCATCCGCCACAAAATGGGAGAACTCATAGGATTTTGCATGATGGTTTGCAAGACCTTTTGCTACAAGTTTTTTGGATGCAAGTTCTGTGATCTCTACATCATCTGAGCTAAAGGAGACTCTCTTGGGAACTCCCGTATGTGTCATTTGATAAACACTTAGGAGGTTTTATGCAAGAGATGGTACATACAGAACATTAGAAAAATAACCATGCTCAAGATCTACAGTACCTTGTCCTTCGGATATGATTGTGGAGTCATATCCCATGTGGATGGGAATGGATTTTTCGGTATCCAAATATGAGAAGGAGTCTCTTTCATCTAGCATGTGGTTCGAAGCTCCAGAATCTATCAAGAGTGCTTTGGACTTCAAAGTGCTTCCCATTGAGGGCATGACCTCTTTCATGCTATGGTTCCCAATCTTGCTGATCTCTCCTTTGAAATATTTCCAGAAGATTGATGTGATTTCTCTCAAGGAGAGAGGTGGCTTCATCAAGTTTCTTTTCATGCAAGCATGTTCAGGGTGGAAGCCCTTCCCGTAGTATGAAAACTTGCCTTTTTCCTTTCCATAATGCCCTTTTTCTTTGTTCTTCTTTGAGCTGAAAGACTCTTCATGCTATTGGTTTTCAACTTTAGGCTTAGGAGATTTGAATTTGGTTTTTGGGTTCTTCTACTTCTTTCCTTTACCCTTCAGATCTTTGGTCCCTGAGACATGGAGGTCTTGATCACGAGAGGATCTGATGATCCCCATCTGGACAAGCTTATCATGTTCACTTGTTAGGGACTTAATGAAGGCATTGAGTGAAGGCATCTTCCATCTAGGGGTTGTGAGATTCCCCACACAGAATGTAGAGACAAACACTGAATAATCAGCTCCAAGTTTGGAGAGTATGGCGTGGATGAGCTAATCATCCTCCTTCTCCACCTTACATTGCTTCAACAGTAAGACAATGTGCTTGAACTTTGTGAAAAAATCATTTAAGGTCTCGAAATTAGAAGGCTACAGAGACATCAACTTGTTTTCAAGCTGGTATACTCTCAAATCATCCTATTTTCCATACAAGGTTTCCAATTTGTCCCAAATTTACTTTGGAGTCTTCAATCCTGAGAGATGGAAAAGAAGATCCCGGGAAACAGAGAGGCACAAGAATCTGAATGCTTCATCTTTCTTGTTCAAGAATCTAGCTTTGTCTGTCACAGAAGCAGGGTCTTCTTCAGTGTCCATAGTGACCCTATAGAGTCCTCTGGCATGTAGTTGGATCTCCATGTCTCATTTCCATGAATGGAAATTGAACGGAGTCAAGAGTTCTATGGAAGAAGCCATCTGAAACTGCTGGAGCAAATGCTTTTCACCTGTTAAAACTTGCAAATCACAAAAAAATGGGCACCGTAAGGTCGGATAGCCTGCACATTTTAGGCTTTCATCACACCTAACATGGTTGATCAAGCAAGCTTGATCAACAATTGTAACGCCCCGGTTTTGACCCCGTTGCACTAGATGTATATGATGTATATATATATTGTAAATGATCATGGTGTGGAGCTAAAGGCCAAGGCCCCACCATTGATTGGTAATGTTATGTTTTGGATTTAAATTGTCACCGATTGAATATCGGGGCATGCGACACATATTAAGTTTCAGCATCATGTAAATATGCATCATAATTAATTAATGGACACAACCAGCTACGGTCGCGGCAACTAAATCGAATGGGGCATGATTTTATCAAGGGTAAGGATGTGGGGGAATTTGTCAAACCTTGGCCAAAGAGGGAAAATACCCATGTATCTTCTTCCTTTGTTTAATTCCAACCACTTTCATTAAAAATTGACTGCTGGTGGTTGAGGCAGTTATGGCTGGGAGTGGAGTGTGGCAGGACTATCAGTCCATGCCCACACCCACACTCCACCAGTGAATTGAAACTCATGTTGAGGGAAAATAATGACCACGATTTTGGCTGCTCATCACTCACGCACAGGCTCTAGGCGGTTTTGGTCTCACGTAGACATTTTCTGGGGCTCCACGAGTTTGCTGAATACCCACACACTGTAATTTCGTCCTCCCCAATGTTGTTCATTCTCATGCAGAGGGATTCCTTCCCATTTCTTATCTTCACGCACAGGAATTTCTGGGTTTTCCCACGTTGTTCTTTCCCTGCGGAATCGTGGATGCTGTGGCTGTATTTTTCCCTCATGGATTGATTTGGGGGTCCTGTGTTGTTGTTCATGCACGTGCAGGCTGGGAGACTGTAATTATTTCCCAGCATGGTCTGTGTATGTTGTCCAGGGGATTTTGTTTCCCAAGACGGGCTGTGGATTTTCTACTGTTGAAATTGTGTTGCTGTTGTGGTTGGGACTGTGTAATTCATTGGGGAGTCCTTTCCCTGTTTTAGCTGTGATAGCTAATTGATTGCATACATGCAATGGTTAGTCTTCGGACTGTGTAAGGAGTAGGGATGCTGGCTTGGTTTGCTTGATAAACCTGGTGCTGGAAACCACATAGACAGAGCTAGAGGGATGGCCTTCTTCTCCATCACCCCTGAATAGCACTGGAAGGGAATGCAGGGCCTGAGGGACTGTGTAGTAGAGAAGGGACTGATTCCTTGTGTTGGGTGTGGATGGGTGCCTTAGAGGTCAGGCTAGTTCTGGTGTAGGTGTTCTTGGATCTGTAATGAGCTCACCAGCTTAGCATTGAGCCTTTCCCACTCCTAGATGGCCTGATAAACGCAACTGTGTTGGCTTGGCTGTGTTTTGTACATCCTTGGCTATGTGTAAGCCTGCTAGTTCCCTTATTCCTTGGAGAATCATGCCCAGCTCAGGGGTGGCAGCGTTGCTGAGAGCTTAAGGAGCACGCTGGCCTATGGTTGGGTGGAACGTTGCAGCGACGTAGCTGGTTGTGAATCGAGTTCATCATAAGATAAGTGATCTCGTGTATTTTACCTCTGCAATTCTATATTTACTGTTAATGAAAATGAAATGAACATGTTGAAAGAATGCTTGTTTGAATGTATGATGTTTCCACTGTGTCTGGTAGATAATTATATCTGTGCATGATAAATTCTCATGTGTGCATAATTAAGTTCAACGCATATGTTTAAGCATTCTGTTTCCAGCAATTTTTATGCCTGTACATGTTTATGGGGCTCTTAGCCCGGTTGGATAATGTTTGGGTCGCGTCCTCTTTTCCGGTCAGAGGCTTGGGGACGTGACAACAATTTCTTTACTTGGGGTATTAAGTGGTAAGCCTTGGCTTCTGGTGCAGTGCTGGAATTTTGAGCTTTTGCTCAATTTTTCATGCAAGATCTGTCAAAAGCCATGTTTTTGAGAGATCTGAGCTTCATCCTGCCATGAGCTCTGATACCATATTAATTTGTCACATTGGTCTAGGAACTAAAAACATAGTCTCACAAAGAATACAGACAAATATGCATAAAATTGGCAAAATGGTGCTGCAATGGGAGTAACAGCTCTATATAATCAAATGAATAATGAATAATACAATACAATGATCATGTAATATGCATGAATTCAAAGACAATTCAAATTCCCAAGGAGTTCATTCGAATTGAATGAATGGGTGTAGCTTAACTAACTGCAAGCCACAGTAAACACACTAGTTAACCAACTGATCAAGTGCCGATTGACTCAACTGAGTCCTAACTGAAGTTGGAGTGCAATAAATAACTGATTCTAACTGAAAGTAGCTTCGACACATGTCATTGCATGCCAACCAACAAGTGGTAGCGCATCAATAACTCCAATGAACCCCAATGAGGTTAACTGAAGTCAAACTGGCCATCAGAGGTGGTTGGAGGTGCCCTCGTTGACTCCAGCTCATTAAATATTAATTAAATAATCAATATAATGAAAGGAGGTGCCTTCACCACTCATACTTAACTGATTGTAACCATCAGTTATCAATTAACTGCATTTATGACACTCAGATCACCCCCGGAGTGCTCCAGTTAGCCTCCCTGAATGAAGGAGAAGGCTTAGTTGGCCTCCTTGACTGAAGGTAGGCGTGGGTGTGCTCATGTTGATGTCATACAGTGCTCCTCTGATGTCAATTAAGTCAATAAAAATTAGGATAGTGGTTTAACTACGCCAAATTGACCAAATTAAGTGTGCATGGTGGGTAAATGTCTCCAACAAAAATGAATAAATGACATCAAAGTAAAAAGGAGGTAAGTATTGCGACAATAAATAAAGGGGGAATTACAATGCATGACCTACAAAATGCAAGAAACATCTGAGGAACAATACAACTAGTAATACATGGAAAGAATATTTTAGAATCATTGCATGAAAACAAAAAATGAGGTAAACATATATGCTTGGTCATCCAACTTCCCACTTATTCAAAAACTGTAATACAAGTATTAAAAATCAAAATTACGTAACTCTTCCAAGAATACGAAGAAGAGAAATTAAAATTAATCTTAGTGATAGTTCTAAAAATTAAAATTAATCTTCAACTATTCCATTATTAGATACAACTACTATCTTAACTCCATCGATTATTAGATACAACTATTATCTTAACTCCAATGATTCTTGAACTAGTAGCTTAACTTCAACTCTAATCACAGTTATATTGGATAACTATTAGCTTAACTATTAGATACAACTATTAGGTTAACTCCAATGATTCTACAAATATTTTTCTAACTTAAACTCTAATAACTTAAGGCTTAGTTCAAGTGCATTTGGCATCTAGGATTCTATCTAACTCCCAATCAACTCCAAACTCCTAATAAAATCTTGCATTTCATAGTTTCATTTAAAAAACTTGAAGCACTACTAATTTGGAAAATGAAAATGTAAACATAAAGGATCTCTGCTTTAACTTACCAACATAGTAATCCAAAACTTGTCTAATGAAAGTATATTTTGTTTCCTTTTGCATATATAATTTCACACTCGCAAGTATATAAGAACAATGAATATTATTCAAAAGAGAAAACAAGAGTGTCATTAGAAAATATGTAGTCGTATTTATTCAGTTACCCCTTATAACTATGCTATATTTTTTAGATTTAAAAGATGTGTCCACATTGCTATTGATGGTGATGGATTGAGTCACCATGTGTTTGTACTATTGGTTATTTTTGTGATTTGTGGGTTTTTAAGAGTTATGCCATACCTTTAAAATAGTGCTAGAAATAAAAAGGGGTATTAAAAATCCCATGAAAAAATGGATACATAGCATATTTGGAAAAAATAGTTAGTTTTTCAAATTAGAATGATGTATTGGGAGAGGGGTTCAAAAAAAGGATTTTGGGGGGGTATTTTACAATATTTTATGAAATTAGGGGTATTTTTAGTATCTCACGAACAAACATGCTATGGTGCATGTTCATCGAGTGAAGCCCCCATGGGTGTCGCCTATAAGAACCTCATGAGCATGGACAACTAAGTGTGTTTTTCCTAACTTTCATTGATATATATATACATACACATATATCCACACACACACACACACACACAAACACACAGATATATATATATATATAATGGATTTAAAAAGATTCATTTTCTAAAATTGAGTTATGTTTTTAGAAAACAAGGGAAAAATGTTAAGTCACTAAGGAAAAGTCACGTTCCCCTCATCTTCTTTCTTTCTCTTCACCTTGTGCCAATGCATGGTCTCTCCTTTCCCATTTGATGCTATGCGTGTTAATTGATTGGGAGCACATTCATCTCATAGGCCTCGCCAAGGTTTTATTAAAATTACCGTTTCTATGTCACTTCCACATTTCTAGTGGGATCTTGACACTAAGCCCTCACTAGGAACCTTTTTAAATATGGTTGCACACATTTGCAATGCATTGTTGTTATATGTAAATGGTACCCTCAATACTAAAATAGAAGTTACACACATACACTAAATTACACATATTTGCGTCCCAATGTAAGGGGTGGAAGAAGGGCATTACATTCTCCTTCTTCTTAGAATAACATTGACCTCAATGCAATTTTCTTAGGTGTAGCAGATTAGAGAATGGTACTCACTTCTAAAGTTTAAAGCATTAGATCAAAATAAACAATGTATCTACTACTAACGTCTTTATATTCATGCAAAGATTCAACCTGCAACTATTTTTACATCCGAAGGAATGTTGTTTAACACACACAAAAATGCAATTTATGATATTGTTGAATATGTACCAAATGGAAACTAAAGCATAAAAAATCAATAAATGATCTATAACATAAGACACCAACATGATACTTATATGAGATAAGCATATAGTTAAGTTGTGTGGATACCACGGGGAAGGTTTTGTATATTGGTTAATAATATATGAACATACATAATACATAATACATAATGTTAAATAATTTGAGCTACCATAGAGAAAGTTTTGTATATTAACTTATAATCTATATACTCACAAAATATATAATAATGTTAAATAATTTAAGCTAACATATTTCATGAATCTCAACAATATAAATTCATCCCAATTACTTTAACATATTTCATGAATCTCAACAATATAAAGTCATCCCAATTACTTTAACGTATTTCATGAATCTCAACAATATAAAGTCATCCAAATTACTCCCACTCCCACTAAAGATTATTTCATATACTTAGTTAATATTTTTGCATGCAAACGAAGGCTATTGAAATTTTATAGCCTTAAGAGTCTCTCTATCATGGAGCTCAAAAATATCCTTCACTTAATATGATGGGTTTTAACTTTAACATGGAAATACTCTTTCATACTTTTTGGTAGCCAATCTCTCTCATAGAATATGATATATCTTATTCATCATTCAATAAGAGCTATTATAAAACATTTTTAATTCAACATGATGGGTTTTAACTTTAATATGGCTATACTTTTCTATATTTTTTAATAGTCAATATTTTTCTTTCCTATAGATTTTTTAATAGTAAATATTTTTCTTTCTCATAGAGTTTTTAATTCAACATTCTTATTTCTTATAGATTATCATATTTCTCAGCATAAATTTATCTTAAACCCGGGCTGCAATGAATCCAATTTCTTGAAGTGTATTTTTATTTTTAAATTCAAGAAATTTGATCTTATCAACTGATATAGCTATGCTTAAGTTTTAATTTATTATTTTATAGGATGACATGAATTTTTACTATAATCTTGTATTTTATGAGCTGATATAAATTTTTTAATTAATTTTTTATTTTTGTAATGTAATATTAAGTTAGACTTAAGATTAAGTGACAACATCTCCCCAATACTTTGAATAAAGTATCTTGCTCATATTTTACCATCATTCAATCAATAATAATAAACTATTATTACTCCTCAATAATAATAAACTATTTTTACTCCTCAATAAGAAATAAACTATTATTACTCCTCTCGGTACCATCATTCAATCAATAATACAAAAATATTATTTCACTCACAGAGAGATATTATTGTTGTAATAATGCTCACAATTTGAATTTATAAATGTGTGAATTCTCCTACAGAAGAACTGATACTCTATTTGGTAATGATGCATCATAATAGTCCTTTACTTGAGAGGATGATGATATTATATAATTTCAACATTGTAATTCTAGCAATAACTCATACACAAGATGATGATTGAACCATTTGTCTTTTGGCCACAACTGAACAATCAATTATGTACATAACATAAATAATGGGAGTACAATCTCTATATGTGTCGCCACATAGAAATCCCAACATGTAACGCTATCACTTGCATATATGACGATATCAAGATTGCCTAGATATATAGGTTCTTATCGATGGTTGCCACATAGAAATCCCAACATGTAACGCTATCACTTGCATATATGACGATATCAAGATTGCCTAAATATACAGGTTCTTATCGATGGTTGGCCATAGATATTCCAAGTAACTTCATTCACAAGGATTCCCAGATTAAAATATGATGTACAAACAAAAAAATAGATTCGATTCGATGTAAGTTAGGCGACCCCACACTTGGAAAGAAATCTTGTGAATTCATGCAGTCTTTGCAAATTCCATATACCACATTCTGAAATAATTCTTGTGAGTTCAAGCACTGTTTACAGATTCCGTAGGGTCCTTGGCTATCTTAGCTCTGGCCTTCACTAGTTTGTCAAGCTCTTCAACCCCTCCCACCATTTCAACTTCCTGCAAGGACCGGACAACTCATAAATTAATAACTTATAAAACTGGATTCAGCCTTCTTATAACATAATTTCATGGAGCATTTTGATTATGCAATTTCAACAAACTGCAACTACAATTTCAACAATTCTGGCTGAATTTTGATAAAAAATTTTGCTGAAAAAATGGTACAAATAAACTTCTAAAATTTATCTCACTCCATAATAAATAACCAAAAGAACAATAACCAAAACAAGTTGATTCACTAAATACAATGAGTTGAGAAGCAATGACGCGGCTCACTTTGGGTCCAAGGAAAAGACCATACGGAACTCCATCAAACTTATTTATGTGGTGGAGCTGCAATTGAATTCCAACATGTGGACAATATGGTCAGCTTTATTTCAATCATTTTATGTGTTTTTTCTTGTTCACAGAGGAAGAACATTGACAAACGTGATGTGCAGCTACAACCGTCTGAAGATACGAGACATCTGTAATAGGCCCCATATGAAAATGATGGTGGACAAGGCCATCATGCACAAACATATATGCCATGCCAAATACAGTGATCCCCAAGCCCTGAAAAAACAAATAATTCAGGCATTCCCCTCACAAAACTGATACTGATTTTCTTTCACATAATTAAATTCTGAACTTCCCCATGGCTCCAAGACTGTTGGAATAATAATGTTTCTATAGGAAAACCATAAACAGATGATGAAGAAACAAAAATACCCAGAAATTTTAATACAGGGTTAGGACATTGGGATCAGAACTTACAGCACCAAAGCAAAGTCCTGGCACAAAGCTTTTCCAGCACCGCAGGATTCCTTCACGCCTCTGAACAGCTCGTCTGAGAGATCGAGATGACAAGTCTTGTTATCCTTCTCAATAACTGGAATGTTGGAAAATGGTAATTACTCACAGATCTACCTTCAGCCGACTTTGTTAGAGGCCGTACAAGTCGAAATCTTATCTGTCAGTCTGACAAGGAAGAAAAGTCCACGAGTAGGCAACATAGTCCAGTCGAATTTATTTCAGAAGCTAAGTTATTAGGTAGTATTTATTATAGTCTTTAATGGCAGGTCAGTCGGCCCATGTAGTAGCAATTTTCAAATTTCCTATAAATAGAAGAAGCATTTTTGTAAATCAGTTGAACACAGGAACACAGAGACAACCAGTAGAGGAACTCAGGGTGAGAAAGAGAAGTCGAAGCTCAAGCTTCTGTGCATGTGATTTAGTTGACGAGCTGAAGCTCTGTAGACGGACGAGTATGGTCGGACAAGTCTGGACCGACCATTTTGTAACCGACAAGTTTGTAGTACTTTGTTATTTCAGCATAGTTAATATATGAAATAGTTTGTGGCTGAATGCATCATTATTTGGCTGCATATATTTCCAGATTTACTTCTGTAAATGTCTTTTACAGTTACTGATAGGTAAAAGAACAAGAACCCATAAAAATCTCACTGCGTGAAAGTTCCAGGTTTTACGGCACATTGGTCGACTCAAGTCTTCCTACATATTTGGGCATATGTTTCTCATAAGTTATTTTGATTTGTAAATGTGTCTATTTTACTTCATTTTACTCACAGGTGAAAAACATTTGTAATTTCTTAATTCTTTAGACTAAGAAACATATTCTGTAGATTTCGACCAAAGTGCGCCGACTAGAGTGGTCGGTGAGTCAGCCGACTGAAGCAGCCGACTTAGTCGAAGGTCCGACTTAGGTCAGAGAGCCAACTTGGTCGAAGAGCCGACTTGGTCGGAGTAAAAGTGGTTGAGGTAAAAATCGGTCGGACAAGTAAGTCGAAGTAATTTTGGTCGAGTGAAGGACCGACTAAAATTTGTAAATTTGTCTAGTCGGACATAGACAAGTTTCACCCGACTGGTGAAAAAGGAAAGTGGTCGGCGTTAAAAGTAAAAGAAGTGAAAATTTGAATATTGACTGAGCTCTAAACTCAAGTTTAGTCGGCTCAGTTTTGGCTATTTGGTATCAGAGCTAGGTTTATATCAGCCCAATATTTTAGGAAAGAAATCTTGTCTTAAAGAGTAGAATTTGATTTTCTAAGGAAAGTTAATTAAAAAAATTAAAAATGGCTTCCACTTCTGGTTCATTGCAACCTCCAAGTTTTACAGGAAAGAATTATGAATATTGGTCTTTAACAATGAAGGCTTTATTCAAAGGTCAAGATGTCTGGGAGATAGTCCAGCATGGTTATGCAGAACCAGCAGACATGAGAGCATATAACAATCTCTCACAGGCTGAGAAAGATGTCTTGAGAGAACAGAGGAAGAAAGATGGAAAAGCTCTATTTTTCATACATCAAGCTATGCATGAGAGAATACTCCCAAGGATAGAAGCATCGACTAATGCCAAGCAAGCATGGGATACATTGGAGACTGCCTATCAAGGTTTAACTAAGGTAAAGACATCCAAGCTGCAGATTCTGAGAAAAGACTTTGAATCTCTGTGCATGAACGATTCAGAGAATGTAGACACATTCTTCACCAGAGTTGTTGGGTTGATAAACCAACTAAAATCTCATGGAGAACCCGTATCTGACTAAAGGGTTGTTGAAAAAATTCTCAGAAGTATTCCCCCAAGATTTGAGAACTTGGTTGTGACCTTAGAGGAGCACACAGACATGTCGACATTCTCCATTGATGAGCTGCAAGCTTCACTCATCAATCATGAACACAGAATCAGCAGATCACAGACATCATTGGAAGGTGCATTTGCAGCACAGTCATCCATAAGCCGTGGTAGAGGCAGGGGGAGAAACAACTTCAGAGGCAGAGGAAGAAGTTCTTCAAGAGGAGGACGAGGCAGAAGTCCTGCAAATGTCGGTGGCAGAGGAGATAACCAGAACCCAAGTCAGCCAAGTGGCCAGAGGTTTGATAAATAAAAAATTCAATGTCATTACTGTAAGAAGTTTGGTCATTATGCATATGAATGCAGGAAGAAGCAATATGACCAAGGAAGACAAAGCCCAAGTCAGTCGACCAGCACCAACATGTCGACAGGAGCAATGTTAATGGCATCGACATCTCCCCTTGAATGCAATGCTGTTCAAGAAAGTCCACATCACATATGGTACTTAGATTCAGGATGCAGCAACCATATGACTGGTAATTTAAATATGTTTTCCAGTCTAGACACTTCAGTTAAAACTGATGTTACACTTGGAAACAATGTCCAAGTTACTGTCTTAGGAAAAGGCATTGTTGATATTCTAACCAAACAGGGGGAGAGTAAGTATATCCCTGATATCTATCATGTCGAAGGTTTGAAACATAATATGTTAAGCGTTGGACAGTTGCTACAAAAAGGCTACAGAGTCTACATGGAAGATGAACACTGTGTGATCAAAGACAAGCATCCAAGCGACCAGCTGATAGCAAAAGTGCCAATGACAAGCAACCGCTTGTTTCCATTGAGAATAGTTCCCAACATAAAAGGGAAGACACAGACAGGAGCTGCATTCAAGGAAGAAAGTGAAGAAACATTCGAGCTCCTCGACAAGAGAGAAAATTGTAGCGCTAATTTGCAAGCTGCATTTCAGACAGAAGTTCAGGATGAATCCTGGTTGTGGCATTTCAGATTTGGACATCTGAATTTTGGTGGGCTAAAGCTACTGCACACAAAGAATATGGTGAAGGGATTACCATTGATCAACAGAACAGAGAGGGTTTGTGAAGGCTGCATTTTTGGCAAGCAGCACAGAGAGACATTTCCAGTCGGAAATTCCTATAGAGTACGCACACCACTTGAAATTGTGCACTCTGACATTTGTGGTCCAATGCAGACATCATCCATTGGTGACTGCAAGTATTTTCTAACCTTTATTGATGACTACTCAAGAAAGACATGGGTATATTTCTTGAAACACAAATCTGATGCATTTGGTTACTTTCAGCAGTTCAAGGCACTCGCGGAGAACCAGAGTGGACACTGCATCAAGATCTTAAGGACCGACAGAGGAGGTGAATATGTTTCAAAAGAATTTCTGAATTTTTGTAAGACCCATGGCATACATAAACAATTCACTGCATGGTATACACCTCAGCAGAATGGTATAGCTGAAAGAAAGAACAGAACCATCATGGAGATGGCACGCATCATGTTGGCAGCCAAGCATTTGCCAAATGAGTATTGGGGTGAAGCAGTCGTAACTGCCGTATACATTATGAACCGATGTCCAACAAAGAGTGTGAAGAACAAAGTTCCCCAAGAAGCATGGACAGGTATGAATCATAGTGTCTCACATTTAAAAGTTTTTGGTTGTGTTGCATATGCTCATATTCCAGATGAGTTGAGAAGGAAGCTAGACAAGAAGGGACAGAAATGTATTTTTGTAGGCTATTCAGAAGACACAAAAGCATACAAGCTATATGAACCTGTCACAAGGAAAGTGATTATCAGTCGGGATGTTCAATTTGTCGAGAATGAATCATGGGATGGAACCGTCGACACAAATGTCAAGATTGTGTCGAACATCGACAATGATGATATGGAAGAGGAAGTGGTTCAAATACCACATGTAAGTCAACCGGTGGGAGCACCGTCGACTCCCATGACACCATGACATGGTTCAGCACAAGGACCATCGACACAAGTAGCAGCTCAAGCTACACCTACAAGTACACCAAGAGGACAGCAGACTCCATCAAGCATTTCGTCGGGGTCAACATCGACAGAACCGATGAAGACAAGAAGTCTGCGAGAGATATATGAAGCTGGTACACCTAATTCATTCTCTCTGTTTGCATTATTTTCCCCTATATATGATCCACTAACATTTGAAGAAGCTGTTGAAGAAGAAGTATGGGCACAAGCCATGGACGAAGAAATAGAATGCATTGAGAAAAAACAAACATGGGAACTGGTCGATGTACCAAAAGACAAGGATGTAATCAGTCTCAAATGGATTTATAAGACAAAGCAAGACGCTGATGGAAATGTGCAAAAGCACAAAGCAAGAATGGTAGCAAGAGGGTTCACACAGCAACCTGGCATCGACTTTAATGAAACGTTTGCACCTGTTGCACGGATGGATACAGTTAGAACAGTTTTGGCCATTGCTGCACAAAACAAATGGCATGTTCATCAAATGGATGTCAAGTCGGCATTCTTGAATGGCTATCTTGAAGAGGAAGTATATGTGGAACAGCCACAAGGGTATGAAGTTCCAGGTCAAGAGCACAAAGTGTACAGGCTGAAAAGGGCACTCTATGGTTTGAAGCAAGCTCCTAGAGCTTGGTACAGTCGTATTGATTCCTATCTCATTGAAAATGGATTTCACAGAAGTGAAAGTGAACCGACTTTGTACACCAAAGTCGATGAGCAAGGTAAGATGTTAATTGTATACCTGTATGTAGATGATTTAATATTTACTGGTGATTATGGCATAGCATATTTTAAAACAGTCATGGAAAGTGAATTTGAAATGACTGATCTGGGGCTTATGAAGTTTTTTCTGGGCATTGAAGTTCAGCAGTCTGAAAGTGGTATTTTTATATCACAGTCTAAGTATGCAAGTGAAGTTCTAAAAAGTTTTAACATGTCTAACTGTAAGACAGCCCCAACACCAATGATAACAGGTTTAAAATTGAGCAAGGATGATGAAGGATCCACTGTAGATCCCACGCTGTTCAAAAGGCTTGTTGGCAGCCTTATGTATTTGACAACAACAAGACCAGACATTATGTATGGTGTAAGTCTGATCTCAAGGTTCATGAAGTCACAAAAATACTCACATTGGCAAGCAGGTAAAAGAATTCTGAGGTATGTAAGTGGCACAAAAGACCTTGGTATTATGTACTCAACTTCAGAAAATTTTAAACTCATTGGTTACACTGACAGTGACAATGGAGGAAGCATAGATGATAGGAAAAGCACATCTGAATACACATTTCATTTTGGTACAGGTGTTGTTTCATGGGCTTCAAAGAAACAGCCCATAGTAACTCTATCTTCAGCTGAAGCAGAGTATGTTGCAGCAACAAGTGCTGCATGTCAAGCTGTTTGGATGAGAAGAGTCTTAAAAGACTTGTCACAGAACCATCAAGAACCAACAACAATATTCTACGACAACAATTCAGCCATAGCATTATCAAAGAATCATGTGTCTCACAAGAGAACCAAGCACATTGACACAAGGTTTCATTTTATAAGAGAATTGGTGAACAACAAGGAAATTTGTTTGGAATTTTGCAGGTCTGAAGACCAACTTGCCGACATCTTCACAAAGCCATTGGCAAAGGACACATTCTAGTATCTGCGTAGTTATCTTGGAATGAAAAGTTCTCCACAGTGAACTCTGTCATAAACAGAGCATGTCTAAGCTCTGAAACATTTTGTAAATTTTATTTTAAAATCCCCATCTGCTTATAATTAAGGGGGAGTGTTGGAAAAATGTAATTACACGCAGATCTCTACCTGGCTTCCAACCGACTCTATCAAATTCTGGATAAGCCACGATCTTGTCTGTCAGTCTGACAAGAAGGAAAAGTCCACATGTAGGCAGCGTAATTCAATCGAATTTATTTCAGAAGCTAAGTTATTAGGTAGATAGTTATTGCAGTGTTTAATGCAAAGTAAGTCAGCAAGTAAGTCGGTTTATGCTGAAGCAATTTTCAGGTTGTCTATAAATAGAAGAAGCATTTTTGTAATTTAGTTAACAGATAGAAAGAAAAAGGAAAAGATACAAGCAGAGGAACTCAGGGTGAGAAAGTGAAGTCGAAGCTCAAGCTTCTGTGCATTTGATTTAGTCAGAGAGCTGAAGCTCTGTGGACCGACGAGTTTGTAACAGACAAGTTTGTATTACTTTGTATTTCCGCATAGTTAAATATATGAAATAGTTTGTGGTTGAATTCATGATTATTTGGCCGCACATATTTCCAGATTTACTTCTGTAAATGTCTTTTACAATTACTGATAAGTAAAAGAACAAGAACCCATAAAAATCTCACCACGTGAAAGTTCCAGGTTTTACCGCACTTTGGTCGACTCAAATATTCCTACATATTTGGGCATATGTTTTTCATAAGTTATTTGGATTTGTAAAAGTGGGTAGTTTACTTCATTTTACTCACAGGTGAAAAGCATTCGTAATTTCTTAAGTCTTTAGACTAAGAAACATATTCTATCATCCTAGTCGCAGCAGATAAGTTGATCGCATCAGGCATCAACTTGATCGCAGATAAGTTGATCGCATCAGGCATCAACTTGATCGCAGGTAAGTTGATCGCATCAGGCATCAACTTGATCGCAGGTAACTTGATCGTAGATAAGTTGATCGCAGGGATCAACTTGATCGCAGTGATCGCACCGCATATAAGTTGATCGCAGATCGCAGATAAGTTGATCGCACATATCAACTTGATCGCACATATCATCTTGATCGCAGGTATTAACTTGGTCGCAGTAAAAAGGTGGTCGCAGTAAAAACAGGTCAGAGTTAAAAAGTGAAATTATTTTCTTTTAAAAATTGACTGAGCGCTAAACCCAAGTTTAGTGGGATCGGTTTTGGCTATCACCCCTTTGTTTTCCTCAGCTTACATGTGCGCTGGCATCCCTTCCACTTCAGGTTCCAGCTGGTTTAGTTCATCCAAAACCCTTCGCACTCCTATTTAGTTAATCCAAAACCCTTGGCACTCCACTCCCATGGGTAGAGAAAATCCGGCCATCCAATTTGTTACACGGACTAAGAATATCTGATTTGAACCTAATTACTGCATGGGTCCGATTTCCTTCAATTTGCAGCGTATAAGCCTAATTACTGATTAAAAAAGCATGGGATCATGTATAGGGAGAAAATTTAATATTATAATTATTCCTGTTCAAATTTCAGACACCAAAACGTATTGAACATAGCAAAAAATAAAACAACAAACCTACCCAACATTTAGAAGCCATCAAGACGATGAAATACTAAAAGAAAATATATTAATACAAACAAAGAGACAACCATCTAAGTGGAATCATACCAAAAAAAGGCTTAATTTATTAACTAATAAGTGTCTTATGACAACTTTCAAAATTACAAATAAAGAATTAAAAAAAAAAAGAATATAAAAAATAAGTCTTAGCTGGAGCATGATGTTTGAATGCTCCCTTGAGACCTAATAAGTTGGGTTTTCTAGGTTGGAGAGTTTTAGGGTTTTTGCAATGATCATGGCTGCCGCCTAGGTTTCAAGAAGGGAGCCTCGGGCTCTTTGATACTGTTCCTAGGAGGCGTTGGTCGGTCCGGGGTTTCACCCCCGACTACTGCCAGCTCAGTCTGGGTTCTAGCATCATTGATAGACTTTCAAGAAATAGACAGGAGCATCTTATTGGGCAGAGTGGCGACAATGGGGGACTCCACAGGAGGGGGCCCCAACATATCGACAATGGATCCAATGGCCAGTAAAGAAATGGAGAAGGACGGCTAAGTTGCAGAAAAACAAAAGAAACTGGCAACGAAGCAAGTAAAGGAAAGGGACACTTGAATAGCACCAAAAAGTGCATAGCAAAAACCAAAGAAATTCCATCATTGCAAATAAAAGAGGATGGATTTAGGGCGCACATTCAACATATGCGCAACCACGCCCTCATAGGAAAGTTTATCGGAATCTGGCCATCGGAGAAAGCTCTACTGTGGCGGATAAATGTCACATGGAAACCATTAGGGCATTTTGATCTTTTCCTGGGAGCGAAGGGCTTCTTCACAGTGCTCTTTCTCAACTTGGAAGACAAAAACATAATCTTCGAGGGGGGCCTTATTTCTTTAACTCAGCCGGGCTATTTCTTAGGCCATGGAAAGAGAAGTTCAATCAGGACACTGAGAATATCTCCTATGTTCCACTATGTATCAGACTGTATTCACTCCCATCGGAGTACTTGAAAGAGAACATTCTAGAATCCCTCGGCAACGTCATTGGGGAATTTGTGAAAGTGGCTGATCAAACGAAAAGAATGAGGTATACCTCATATGCGCGCATAAGTGTATACCTGAACATAACGAAAGAGCTACCAGAGGGGATAAATCTATGTTGGGAGGACGAAGACTAGTACCAACCCATTGACTATGAACATATCCCATTCCGATGCAGGAAATGCCACGCGCATGGGCATCTATTCCGGGATTGTCCACACAACAAGCCAAGCACTCAACAAAAAGGCAAGGAAAAGAAGGATGAGGATGGGTTCTCCAAGGTTGTGGGAAGGAAAAGAACGGCCAAAATACACCAAGGACCAGAGGTAAATATGAATGCTAATCCCTCTAACCCTTCCAAGATACTCCAAAGCAATAGTGAAGAGGCTAATGGAGAAAATGGGAATGTAAACAATGCCAAAGAAAATAATAAAGCCTCCCAAGAAGAAGAAGAGATCCTCCAGGAAATGGCACTACAGGATGAAGAGGAAGAAAAGGAGGAAATGGACCTTGGTGAACTCAACTTAGACGAACTAGAAAAGGCAGTTGAATACCCAGTTAAAGGGATCATCCCCGCGCAACAGGTAGTACTACTAAAGGAAGCAATAATAAACACCAAGAGGTTTAAAAAAAGAAAAATACTGGGAGTAATTCCAGACAGTCTGTTGAGGCCTGGGAATTCGCAGGTGGCAATAGTAAGGGATTCTCCCCAATCAGCGTTCCCAACTAGCCTGCTGA
>LPNX010756831.1:0-20059 GCA_001517045.1 Pseudotsuga menziesii | reverse complement strand
ACGCTACTGCCTCAGCCGCGAGTCCTTCAAATGAGTGGGGCTCCAAGAATTGTATATTCAGCTCGAACTTATCTGCTTGGTTCTGAATAGCTTCTATTCTGTCCTTGTTCAGGTGCACCTGTTCCTCCAAGAGCTGAATACTAATGGCGGTGTGTCCAATTTCATTTTTCAGGATCGGCTCATCAAGGGCTTTGATACATTGGATCTTGGCTTCATCCTCCTGCTGCCTTGTCTGCAACATCTTTGCAATTGTATCATGATCAGGGAATTCGTGTAGCCTATGTTCAGCTTCCACTTGACAGCGATTATAGGTGACAAGGGCTCTTCTAAAGAACTCTGTACATGCTCCCTTCGTTTTCTTCACTGTCTTCTGAAAGTCCTCTGCAGTAATGACAGCAAACTCGATCAGATCATGGTCCCGCTTCAAAGCCTGCTTATCTTTAACTGGTAGCTCAGCTGGGGCTTCTTGATCATCTTCTACTCTGGTTATCCTTGAAGTCAGCACCTCCAGGATGTCTTGTGATCTGTCCACGAAATAGGATGCTGTATTTAATATTTCATCCAGCCTGCCATCAATCTGCAAGATTTGACACCTTTCTTCTTCCAGGGCCGTTTGCAGTTGCAGCATACTAGCCTTCTGAGCCAGGATGTGATCTTTGACGGGCTGCAGATCTACCTGCTGCTCCTTGGCTGCCTCCAGCTGCTCTTGCAGATCTCTAACATATAAGGTATTGGATTCGTAGATGTCCTTCTGCTGCTCCTTCAGCTCTTCTATCTGTGTCTTCATTTGTTCCTTTTCGCTCTTTAAGTCCTGAATTTCTTGATGTGCTTTACTCAAGGCTTCTTGTGCAGTTTCTTTTGCTTGTGCTTCCTGCTGGATAGCATGAATTTCATGCTTCGTGACTTCTACCTCTTTGAGTGCATGCTCGTATTTTCTTTTTAATCTGTTGCTCTCCTCTCTCTCCCTTCTCAAAGTGTCCTTCAGCTGAGCAGAGGTTTTCTTGGTTGAGTCTAACTCTTTCATCATTTGATCTACATTGTCCTCCGTAGCGTCTATTGCTGCTCTGCCAGCCCTTATGACAAACTTGGGATCTTTATCCGTTCCGACCATAACAACTTTGTTGGTTATCATAGTACTGGCCATCCCTTCAGCTCCTACCTTTTGCTCAGTTCTTCTCATGATCCTTTTGGTTGCCCTGTCGTAATACACTATGCTAAAATCAGGAACCTCTTCCCCTTTTTTCAGTGTAAAGGGTACTAACTGGAGCATAGGGGTGGAAGGAATGATGGTAGTGGACATCTGCATGGTCTGCACCTCAGGGTTTTCCTCACCCTGACTTTGCCCTGCTTGCGATCCAGAGGCCTGCTGTTGTGTCATCTTTGTCTTCTCGGCCACTTGTTGTTGAAGTTCTTCATCTATTTTCCTCCGAGCTTCCTCAGCTGCTTCCTGGGCAGCTTTCTTCTTTTCTTCTTCTCCCTTTTGGGACCATTCTGCAGCTTCTTGCTCTAGTCTCTGGGCTTCTTCCCTTATTCTTTTGGCTGTTTCTTCAGCCTTAGCCCGCTCAGCTTTCTCCTGCTCAGATCCACCTTGTGGTTTGAACCTCTTACCGAGCGCTGTCATGTTAGCGGCCCTCCTGAAAACAGATTCATCCCTGTCAATGTGATGAGTGTACTCATAAAATACTTTATGTTTCTTGCAGTGTTCGGCCATTCTCTCGTGAGTATCATTCCGTCTAAAGGTCATCTCCCCGAAATAGAACTTTTCTAGTTCCTGTATAAATTTAGGAGCCTGCTTCACATTTGCAAAGCTGCAACTACCTAGCTTGAATGGCAGAGGAGGATAGGAAGACTTCTTCTTCTGGAATAGGAAATGCCCAACTCCATCTATATACACTTGTCTGACAGCTTCCTTGTGTATGATATAATCTGTTGCATACTTGGGCAACAGATAAGGGGTCTTTGACCCACCAAACATCCTCAAATACATCCCATTTTCTGTCAAAAAATAGTCACCAAACTCCTCTATGACCTGCATGGCCTCTTTTGACATACAGTTGCATTCCTTTTTGAATATGAGAGAGTGTAGAGGCATGATAAACTGTTCACAGATCTCTCGATAGAAAGTATGGTATTGATTAGCCCCCAACATTTTATATGCTGCATATACGGGCATCCTATTCTTCTCCCAAACACATTTAAGCCCGGGGAAAGACTGGTGGCATAGTATGCAATCGATTAGGATTGAGCTCATGTAAAATTCAGACCTTCTCCGTTCCTTTCCTTCTGAAGCTGCAGCCACACAAGAGGAGAGGTTGCTGGAGACTATGCTCGCCCAATTGAAAATGGTTCCTTCTGTTGCTATAAAGAACATTAGGGGTACCCATTCAAGCTTAAACAGTCTGCCATTTTCCCTCCCAAATATTTTGTTTAGCATTAAAGCTATGAACCTGTAAGTGGGCCTGAGAGTGGCTGTGTCATAATCTTCAGTCACTCTATGTCGGAAGATCTTGCCCCGTAAGAGCATTCTTTTCAAGGTCTCTACAAGGTCCATCCGGAGGTCGGCCAGCCATCTATCTGTAAGGAAAACCTGAGGCTCTGGTAGATGGTAAGCTAAAGCTACATATCCAGGGCTAAATGCAGCATAGCCCTGGCCATCGACGTTACAGATGAGCATTGAATTGTGGTTTGTATGTGGTAGCACCCATCTCATTAACTCAGAGCACGGGAATAGCTCTGGTCTGGTGGCGACCTTCATAATAGCTGATTTCTCTATATTAGCATATATGGGTGCCTCCTCAAGCCCCATATCTGGGACTTCCCTGCGGGAGATCATCGTGTAAACATCTCCCCATTTGTACTCAGGCTCCACCCCTGTGACACATTGGGTGTCCTCATAAACGTATTCAATTCTTGCTTCTGTATCTGGTGCTGGCACCTCCTCTACTGCTGGGGCCTTCTTTTTCTGTCTCTTAGACATTCTAAGATCTTCCTGCAATATATAGCATCATGGTATTGAGTAATTCAAATTTATGAACTTTGTGCGACAGTTTACTCTCTTTTAGGTATATTAGAATTATATCAGTGCATACAATCAACTTTCAGCTTTCATACTGAACAATTCACAAATATGAAGTGCTGTGCAATGTGTTATGATCCTGATAAATTTTTATTTGTAGCACATCTTCACCAAGTCTTATGAATGAGTTGTTTTATGATTTATCCCACATGCATCAAATTATCAGTCATATTGAGGTTGGCAAGAAAATACGCTATTACGAGGCTTGTCATTCTTATGAAATTGATATATAGAAGCGACATGAGCAAAATCTATGCAGATGCATCATACAACCATCATTTTACTGCCTATCACACAGAGAGGAAAAATAAAAACTCCAGGCTTAACCAGTCGACACTTCAGACCTACGGCCTATGGAACGCAAGCGACTATTCAGCGGAGCAAATATTATGTTGATAACCTTATTCACCCACCTCGACGGGAGACGAGCCCATCTCTGGACTAGGCATCTTGATCAAAACTGACTCACGCTACCCTTCCTATTCACCCTACCAAGGATTTCAGCGTTCAATAGCAAAAATAGGTCGCGCCATCCCCAATTCCCACCGAGACGACGCACAACCCCGGACTGTAAACAGAGAGTCAGAAAAACCACGGTGACTGTGGCTAGTGCAAACCCGACCCCTAGACAGAAAACAGCAACGCAGACTCCAAATAATTTAACCGCCCAACGAAACCTAGCGCAGAAAGGTGTAACGGCCTCCAGTGCCCCAAAACCTCCATCATAACCACCAGGTGCAGGCGGCATGACGGCCGCCTGCACCTCGCTTCCCCCCAAAGGACTGAAACGGCAGAAAAGGAAATGCGGGCTTTTAAACATAAACGGCGAAAACCCTCTCCCTATAACCGTCTAAACAATTCAACCGGGAACCCTAACCGAACGACGCGCAACACCAGGTGGACGACTGAAGAAAAAACCCAACCAAGGGAGAAACTCCCCGCTGGCGCAACAGGATGACGGGTCCAAATATTAAAACCCCCCACCGCGTAAAAGAAATCTTAAAAAAAAAAAAACGATGATAAGAGTCAAGATCCTACCTGTCAATCCACCTAACGAGGTGAGAAGATGATGGCTGGACTTCTTCCCCTGCCACCTGGCCACAGGTACACCAACAGCTAGCTCTCACGCGCTTCTAAACTCGATAGTTCGTCTCACCGCGACAACGCCTTCGAAAACAACAAAAACCCCGTTTGTCGCCCAACATATATAAACACATCCACACGTGTGAGAAGTCACATCAATCGGGGCGACTCCGAAAGTTAAGTCGGGTGGCACGAGCTTCATACCACCCGCAACGGCGGACCCTTCCGACCACTCTATCACCCACAACGGCGAATATGGCTCAAAACATACCTCGGGCGTCGGCGGAAATCATATCGGAGGTCTGGAGCTTGGAAACCTCCGCAACGGCGGACCGCTCCCATCACTCTATCACCCGCAACGGAGGCGACGATCAATTGTTTCGTCATGCGACACGGTCCACAATGGCGGGGACGGATATAGAGATCGTCCGCTACGGAAAATAAAATCAAGGGTCGGAAACTCCCCGCAACGGCGGTAGTGATAAACCCACGCGCACTTGAGAGCCACCCGCAACGGCGGGCTCGACACAGCCAACTACGAATCGAAAAGCCTCCACTACAGTGGCACGATAGACGGGTAGAAGGATCTGAAGGCCACCCGCAACGGCGGGGCGGGCAAGGGAAATAGAAAGCGAAAGACGCCCGCAACGGTCGGGAAAACAAGGAGAAAAGCGTCCGACATGAATACTTGGCAACGAAAATTCAAAAAACTTTTGCAAAATGACAGGGACTCATTTTCAATGGAAGTCTTTAAACATCCTAACTATGAAAAACCAGTCAATTTCTAGCATTCAAAATTCGGGAAGGAGCCATAAATCCATAAGCAAAACTCAAGAGCATGAAACTAGGCAAGGAAAATGGATAACTCGAAGTAAAGGAGGGTCCCAAATTTTTTTAGAATTTTGGGAGAATGTTGCAGGCGCAACACAGTCCAGGAACACGAATCCATGAAACCATCAAAAAGGTAGGGAACAAGAAATGAGGTAGAAGAAGCAACCAGTAGAGGATTAAGAACATTGGAGAAAAGTTAGTAGCCTCAGGGAAATTCCTAACCACTGAGGAAGCTTTCTCACAAGTCAGCAATCCCTCCCAAAGAAAATCATCTCATGGAACATCCAAGGGTGTGGTGCACCCAGGAAGAAAAGATTCAATAAAAAATAAAATAGAAAAAGAGAGACCTTTAGCCATTTTTATTCAGGAAATAAAATGCCTGGATGATAGATTCAAAAGTATGGCTAGCAAAATATGGAAACACTGCGAAGTGATGGCCACCGATGCTCTAGGCGCAGCAGGAGGAGTAGGAATCATTTCAGATCCTTCCATCATCTCTCTCTCCAACTTCATGGAAACCAAATTCACCATCTCAGCAGAGTTTCACATTTTAGGCACAAGCACAAAAGGATTTCTCACAATTGCTTATGGGACCTTAGCACTAGTAGACAAGCAAAGCTTCCTAAATTATCTAAGAAACATGCGTCGCATGGTAGGAAGTAGACACTAGATCCTAGGGGCTGACTTTAACCTAATAAGGAACCTACAGGGGAAGAAACGAGGAATAAGAGCTTTAAATCATACTAGCAAATATTTCGATGATTTCATAGAAGAAGCAACCATGGTTGACATAAACACTGACAATGGATGGCACACCTGGACCAATAAAAGACCTGGTGAAAGGCACATAGCCTCCATATTGGATGGCTTCCTCCTATCAGAATCAATTCTGATTGGAGAAATCGATATAGTAGCTCATGTACTCCCAGCAGCTGGCTCAAATCAGTGGCCCATAAGTCTACAATAGTGCAGACAAGAAGGAAAACTACGAATAGCATTCCGCTTCAAGAAATTATGGCTCTACCATAAGGAATTTCAACCCCTTTTCAAGAAATGATGGACAGAGTTCATACCTCCTAAAGGCACTCTTATGTACCAATTTCAACAAAATCTTAAACATATCAAAGCTCAGGTCAAAACTTGGAACAAAGCTTCTTTTGGAAACATACAAATAGAAAAGGCGAGATTGGAAGAACAGTTAATCTGCCTTCAAATAATCATCACGCAGGAAGGTTACAATGAAGATACAAAAGAAGAAGAGGCAAAGCTCTAAGAAGAGCTGGACCTGAGGGAGCAACAGGAGGCAATGCTATGGGAATCCAAGGCACGCAATAAGTGGTTGGTAGAAGGGGAAAGGAACACATCCTTCTTCCATAGAACCACTATCCATAACAGGAAAACCAATAGAATATCAAGACTCAAAGACGAAGAGGGAAATACCCTAGAAAATCACAACACGATTGAGGCCACACTCCTCAACCACTTCAATAACATCATGGGGGAGCCACAGATTGATAGGACAATGGCACAAGATGAAGTCTTGTTAAATATTCCTTCACTGGTCACGGCGGAACAAAACCAGCTTCTATTAAGACCAATTAAAATGTCAGAACTAGAGGAAGCAGTTAATCAACTAAAAGATAATAAGGTGCCCGGACCGGACGGATTCACCACCAATTTTTTCCACACTTGCTGGGATACTATCAAAGATGAAGTACTAGCGCTTGTGGAAAACTCAAGGTAGATAGGTGATCTCCTGAAATCCTTCAACTCGACCTTCATAGCTCTCATCCCCAAGGAACATGACACAAACATCCCAAGTAATTTTCGGCCCATTGCTCTCTCTGTAATGTTATCTTCAAAATCATCACCAAAACCATTGCGAACCATCTCAAGCTCCTTCTCCTTGGTCACATCTCTAAAGAACAATCAGGCTATGTGGAAGGTCATCAAATCATGGATGGCATCATCCTCACACACGAGCTTGTCCACTCCCTCAAACTTACTAAATTCCCCGGTGTCCTTATCAAGCTCGATCTTTCTAAGGCCTTTCACAAACTTAACTGGACCTATATGACCAAAATTCTCCTGGATTTTGGCTATGACCCCACTTGGGTCCGTTGGATTCTTTGCCTCACCTCCTCAGCTTTATTTTCCATTCTCATCAGTGGCGCCCCTTCCCCCACCTCCAGTCCCTACCATGGGATTCGTCAGGGGTACCCCCTGTCCCCCTTCTTATTTGTCCCGATGATGGAAGGCCTTGGCCGCATGCTAAAAGAAAAAAATGGATCCGAAGAACTAAAAGGCCTCACCCCTCATCCGGGCTTGGACCCCAATCCCATCAACAATTTGTGGACGGTATAATTCTATTTAGTAAAGCCTCAGTTCAAGAAGCACGAGTAATTAAAAAATGCCTAAATACCTTTCTCATGGCAAGTGGGATGGAAATGACCAACAAAAAATCCCAGATCTTTTTATTCAATGCTTGTCCTATTACTAAGCGTAACATCTGCCACATACTCAACTTTGTTGAAGGAACTCTACCCTCAAAATACCTTGGAGCACCCCTTTCCGATTCCATGCTACGAAATGCCTCTTGGCAAGATTTGCTCAACAAAATGAAACTTAAACTCTTGAATTGGACTTTCAAACCTCTCAACATGCCCAACCGTCTAATTATGGTCCAATCGGTCCTCCAAGCTATGCCCCTGTATCTTTTCTATGTTCTCGCAACTCCTAGCTTGATCTTAAAAAAAATAAAAAGTCTCCAAAGAACCTTCCTATGGGGAGGCACAGTTGACCAAAAGAAATGGGCGCTTGTGGCTAGGACACCTTATGCAAACCCAAATTGGACAAGGGATTCGGATTAAGAGATCCCGTCATTAGCAACAAAATAGGCAATGCCAAACTATGGTAGAGATGGATCACTCAAAACAATGAACTATGGACCCTCCTCTGGCACAAGAAGTACGCCCCCAACCATGTGTCTCAAAACCTTATAAGATATGGCTGTAATACTATAGGCTCACCTCTATGGAATGTAGCCAACACTAATCGCAATATCATCAAGGAGCTCAGCTTTTGGGAAATAAGGGATGGGAAATCAATGGACTTCTTTCAAGACTCTTGACACCAGCTCAGCCCTCTCTCTGAATCCCACGATCTCCCTCTTCTTAAGGAACATTTAAAACAAAGAAACATGACTAAAGTCCATTCATTTTGGGAGGAAGAACAGCCAGGGGATCATTACAGGAGATGGCGATGCAAAGAATGGTGGCAGAGTATCACTCCCAATGAGGACATCCAAGCCTTCTAGGAAGACCTATAATCCAGACAAATAAGAATCAGCAGAGGAAATGATAATATAATATGGGGCTTCTCTCTATCAGGAGCCTACAACTTGAAGGAAGCAACTAACTCATTTCTCACCACGGAGAATAGCAACATCAATTGGAAGAAAATATGGAAAGTGAACTTATGGCCAAATATTTCTACTTTCCTCTGGCTCCTCATCCGAAAATGCTTACTAACCAGGGAAAACAGAATGAAAAAAGGATGTATAGGCCTGGATGGTGCTGCCTCTTCAAAAATAATGAAGAGTCTACCAATCATCTCCTAGACGAATGCAATTTTCCAAACCATATATGGAAAGAAGGGAATCACATCTTTAGGAAAAGTCCGTGAAGAAATGGGATGCCTGATCTCACAATTGCTCAATGGCCTCACAAGCCATTCACTAGTCAACTTCTCAACAGAATATGGGAAATATTCCCAGTATTTGCAGTCTGGGAAGTCTAGATTTAATGAAACAATAGAATTTTCTATGACAAAGCCAAAACCGAAAAGGAGGTTTGGGACAACATTAAAAAGCACATGTTAGAAACCATTCGTTTGGGAAAATGGAAGGAGGAGGATCTAAATACAAACAACGTCGAAATGCAAATATTGCAAGATTGGGGTATTCAGGCCTTGCCACCCTTCGCTGGGAAGGAGGTTCAGACAATCTATAAATTCAACTCTCCCTCTGTCTGGTCCCCCCCGGAAGGCACCTTTAAACTTAATTTTGATGGGGCCTCTAAATGCAACCCTGTTCTGGCTGGCTATGGAGGAGTGGTCAGGAGCAGTGTCGACTCCATCCTAGGAGTCTTCTAGGGCTCCCTAGGAACTACAACCAATAACGTAGCAGAACTCGAGGGATTAATATTTGGCATTGAATGGGCCATTCAAAAAAACTGGAACCCTATCATTATAGAGGGAGACTCTCTTCGCGTTGTCAACATGGCCAAAAAAATCCAAGCTGGTTCCTTCGTTAGCAAAATTTCCCTGAATTGGCCCTTGGAGAGTAAACTCAGAGCATTATCCACCATTCTCGAAGCCAATCATGTGGTGGTTTTCTCTCATGTTAAATGGGAGGAAAACAAAGTGGTATACTCTATTGCTAACTGCAGGGTGTCCTCTCCTCCTCCATCTTTCTCTCCTTTCCTTGGAACGAGCTGCTCAACCTCGAGGATAGCAAAATATGGCAGGATCTGGCCACGTAGGATTGGCCAACCCCGGATGTGAGTAAAAAGTCTCATGGTAACACCAACAGTTGCAGTGACGGTGGCTTGACAGGTGTAGGCTCCTCGATCAAAGAGCCAAGGAATCAAGGGCAGGTGGCGTCCTCAAGCACAACACATACCACATAGGACCGAGAAGAGATGGGAGAAAGCATGACATGCTTCTTTCTTGGGAGGAATGCACATCTCGCACATTCTAACAACAATTTCCAGTAGCAATGAACAAGGTAAATCGCCAAGAATTGCAGACCTCAACGCAAAGGAAGGATCTCGATATGACAGGAAAATCCAGAAGGATGATTGCGAGGACGATCTCACACACCTAGGTTTTCATTGCCAAGCGATCATGTTGGGTGCCATCACATTACTTAACCAGAGAGCAGAGGGACTTAATCACCTCAGAAATTGTTAACAGAGTCTGGATCAATCACTCAGAGAGAGGAAAGCACTGGAAGAAGCACTTGCACCTACGCAAACTGTGTAGGAGAATAAGGGAGCGCAAATGCCATCCTCTCAAAAAAATGGCTGATCCGACAATGGGGGATAAATATCAGTGGGAAAATTTATTTAACGAGGAGACACCTGCCCACATCTGCCAATCCATTGCAGTTATGGAGGAAGAAATCTTTGGCGAACTCAAAGTGCGGCTGGGAGAGGGCATGGTAATGTTTCACTATTAGCGCCTAAAGTTCATTATGTTCCACTCCATGGATGAGAGGGAACGATATGCAGAGATCATCTACATCATTGTTGGAAAATTCAAGGAAGAAGCAGAGAGCAACCTTGACCACATGCATAGCCTGCTGCGTCTCTCGGGACCTCCTTTTCAGCGCGTTCTGAAAGGTGAGGATGTAGCCATGGAGGAGTCCATCCAAGTGAGAGAAGGCAAAGGATAAGGCACCATCGATGAGCAGGATGAAGCAAAATATTCTCGTAGGCACTAGGAGGTCGTACTCCTTGGTTGTTTTGCACTCTTTTGTTGTGATAGGGTTTGAACACGCACTCTTTTGCTGTTATTTTTTCATGTTCCATTGGCTCGGGCAATGTTTTATTTGTAACCAAGAAAGAGCGCCCAAGCTTAAAAGCTAGGCGGCTCTCAAGCTTTTTCGTCTAGTAGACAATGATCTAACTCCATGTGTTCAGGAGCAGTGCATGTAAATATTCTTAGTTTTTTTCAGTAATAGAATAGTTCCTTCTTACTTAAAAAAAAGTATTAGCTGGAGCGTGAAAATATCCAACCAGCAGTTGGCATGTTTGTCGAACTTAGACAAAGTTCAACACTTCGAATTTGACATTCAATAGTTTGACAAGTTGAATATACCATGGATAATTTTAGGGGCTATATATAGCCCATGGGCTATATTAAGGGGGTTACAAAAATTTAGTGGGATATTTTTTTATATGGAAAGGATTTTTTTAGCTAAACTCTATTGGCCCAATATTTATTCGAAAAAAAATAAATCCAAAATGAATAGCCTCCTGTATATTAATGAGCAAAATGAAAAAAACTATTTTCGCCCTTGCAAAACCTCCCTCCAATCTATCTTTCGCCCCCAATTTCTAGAGAAAATCTAGTGAAATCACTCCTTCACCCCCAATTTTATAGTAATGGAGACTCCTAAGGGTTATTTAGCCCCCAATTTTCAATAATGGAGGCCCCCAAGGGTTAATTTTCCCTCCATTTTCCTTCTAATCCATGAATATAGTTGGATTCGCATGTATTTTTAGTCAATTTCATGTGATACCTTCATTGAGCCCTTGATTTCCAATGTTGGAGGGAAAATCATGGGCTATTTTTTCTTAGAGGGTAACTTAAAAATGAGATATTTGGAAAACAATCTAATTGGGAATTCATACATTATATTAAGATTGTGGGTCTTGATTATACTCAACGTTGTAATAATGGCATGTGGGTGCCATAATTAGTCCATACTATAAAGTGTTTAATTCTATCAGTTTGTCGATATGTCAAGATTTGGGTCCCCACATGTCCGTTGGACCAATAAGGGATGGGATAAAAAGTGGAGTCCCCACTTTCCTTGAATCTAGTTAGTGTAGTTGTGTTTCACGATCACCTCTAGTTGTGAGTGACCCAATACTGCTTGTAAAATGTATAAATAAATCCCTCCTCTCCTAAATCATGCATTTTTTCATTTAAGGGTATAGGATTCAAGAGAGTCGATATTTGGTATATGCTCTTCTATTGCACTACCTTATTAATCTATAGAATTAAAATATGATTCTTCCTATCAAAATATGCACGAGTATGTTACAAGGTTTTATAAATTGATGACAGATTCACCTTGAAGTTTTTACAATATTTTATAATTCAATAAAATATTCACTAAGATTTTACAATATCTTATAATTAAGTAAAATATTTGGGCGCTCGAAAGAACCCGCTACCCAAATATAATGCAATGGGAGCGTGCGAGCGAACCAAATTGACAACGTGCACACACCTCCTAGATGCACGCACGCGCTCCCTCTTCGGCAATGGTGAACCTCCATGCCAGATTTCTAGGGTTGGAAATAGGAGCACGCACATGCATGTGGACATGCTCGCATGCCTATGCGTGCACACGCATGTGGACGCACATGCGTGTTGGACGGGAGCGCACACAGGGACTCACGCATGTCCCTGTGTTTAAAAAAAATAGTGCCCATTTTTTTGTTTTATAGCCACCCGTGAGCGTGCAAGGTGGAGACAATGACCCCCAAGGAGCCCAACAAAATTGTGCAAATCGCCTAAAATGAATTTGGAGTAAGGTAAATAGAGTAGGAATGCAATTTGTTTTTGTTTATTTCATTGTTTTTATTGTTTTTAAAATAAAATACAAAATTAAAAAAAAAGTGAAAATCAATTGAAATGGGAAAAATTTGATATTGCATGTACAAATTAGCTAACCACAATAATAAATACCAATGAACCATCCTAACAAAGGAATGAAACAAGCCAAAGAGAGGACCCAAACCCCGAATTAAACAAAGAAAACCTCGAAGATGAATTACACAGGGATTTAAACCAATTAAGAATTTTGAGTGATGAACTGAAGAACATGAGGGAACCCTCTCGGGTTTCGCTCGCCACATCAATGCAAAACATAATAGAATCTATCAACATCGACCAAAGTGAGATAACCAGTTTGAGTGAATATAGGGCTCGAATGAGAGAGCATTATAGCACTGGTATATCCAAAGAGGATATAAAAAACCTGAATATCACAAAAGCCCAACTATGGAGAAAAATTACAGATCCTAGAATAGGACAGCCTCCAGATGTGAGGAAGAGGCAAGTTTGCATGGAATGGTGTAATTACCAGCCATGGAGAGAAAACTGGAGGAAGAGATGGTTCATGGTTTTTGATAATCCTCCATGTAACAATGTCGAGGTCCCATAGTATTTTCTTAGGAAACTATGGGATGAGTTTGTGTTAGGGTTCCATGTGAACTACTTTGACATCACTGAGTTTCAGGGCGTCGGTTTTGTCTCAGGCCAAGATCGACCTCACACCCACCCGAACCCACTCAGAGGACCTCCTGCACCTAGGCAAGAGCCAAACCCACCTCCTAAACCCCCTAGGTTAGGTAGCGGACTAGATGAGATCCATGAGTCCATTAGATGTGCCACACAACACCTTCTCATGCATATTGCATTTGTGGCTATGTCCTCACATAGCGAGCAGGACGCCCTTGAGAGACACACTTCTGCATGGTCTACTGGTGGTGGGTGAGGGAAAGCATATACAGGTGGTATCCAAGTGGATCCAGCTAGCTCGATGAGACTAGTGCCACATCATTGTTCTTGTTGTGGGAATCCATGCCAGGTTCCCACGCAGTAGCATGGCATAGAGAGCTACCTACACAAGATTAGTTATTTTTTTATTTAATGTCATAATTTCTAATAAATTTAACTTAGAATCAGATGTTGATGACTTGATTTTTTTAATGTACAACTATTCAGTGCCGAGTTTCCAACACATGGGTGGGAGGACGTTGGTTCCTTCAACCTAGATGGATCCATGGCAGCTACAAAGGACATCGTGACACCATACACATAGGTAGCTTTCTTTCAGTAATTAAATTTAATGTTAGTAGTTAATCTTGTGGTCCAAGATATGTGTCTCTCTTCTAATTTGTTTTAATATTTGCATCGTGTTTATTGTTTATTGTTATTGCTCCGATATCCTGTTTTTCTAAGAAGGTCATGAGAGAAAAAAAATATTCTACCACACTATCTTAAATTCATTCACTTCCTTCAAAAATGGATGAAATGTTCTCTTACCTTAATTGGTAACAAGATAGGAAGTATGTTTTACATTGGTGAAAAAATGAGGGACCTAGAAAAAACTTATGTGGAAAACATTTACATGGAGATGCAAAAATGGATGAAATGTTCTCTTACCTTAATTGGTAACAAGATAGGAAGTATGTTTTACATTGGTGAAAAAATGAGGGACCTAGAAAAAACTTATGTGGAAAACATTTACATGGAGATGCACCAATTAAATTGGTAATTAATGAATTAGGTCTTAGTTGTAATGTCAAGAATTGAATATGTGAAAATAACCATTCTCTGCTCAATATGCTACCTCTAATAGAAACTTAGAAGAAAATGTACTGAGAAGGGTATTCTCAATTAGGATACCTTAAAAAATTAGGTTTGAAATAGGAGGGAAAGAGAACTCATAGCCATGTCAACTCTCTAGACCCTAAAGGAAATGAAGCATAAGCAACGTTTACTAGGGCTAACTAGTCAACTAATTTGTACATAAGGAAAATTTAGCATCAATAATGGATACAATTTTCAAAGATATAGTTAGGGAAAATATGACAAACACTTACCCTACAAATCATCCATCCTTTGATATTGTACAAGACAAGCATATGATTTTTGAATATCATTTCAAGGATCGACGAGAAAGTCTAAGGAGTGACCAACCATCCCCATTGGGGATCAACAGATCCCCTCGTGAGCAGGTATCTTGTAATAAAGTATAAATTTAATTTCAGTTTTGATGTCTTAGAGTTGTATAGTTATATTTTTTATGTACTAATACACAATTCCATGAATATTTATGCAGGTCCCACTACATAGGCACGTCAGTGTCACTATCTCTCCATCAACTGCCTTTTTCCCACCATATATGCCAAGTGCAGCCCCTGGAATATATGTCCCTTTCCTTGCATCCATCCCCACCCTGTTACATCCATCCCTTTCCTCCCACCCACCACCACACTTCCATCCAGCTCCCCTCGTCCCCCCCCTCCCCCCCCACCCCCCCTGCCCCACCGACCCACCCCCTCCATTGCAGTTTCCCATGTTTCCACCCTCCCCCCTCTGACCACATTACACCATCCATCCACATTCACCCATCCCTCCACACCATCCTAGACCTCATCCCCCTACTCCATATTCCCCCACCACCCTAGTTTCCTCTTCCAGGGTGGCACGTTCCATTCTATAGCCAAATGGAATTTATTGACGTACATCACCACTTCGCCCACTCCAGTCCATGTCCTCTCGCACTGTGCCCCCTAGTTTTGTATCCAATATCAATGTGGCTACATCCTTCGCTATTCCATCCACCCTAGAATCGGAGTAGGTTGTACAACCCACTACTCCACCTGCCACCCCTGAGGACTAGCCGATTGCTCCACCCGCCAGCCCCCAGGACCAATGTGTTGTGTTCACAGTGAGATTGATTAGTTTATGAAAATATTGTGCAATATTAACAAGAATTAACATAGCAGTAAATTTTATGAGTTATCTTACTGTTTAAATGTTGCAGGGTGGCATTGCCGAGAGACTTGGATCACGGAGGAGGGTATCCTGCTCACCACTTACGGTCTAGTGTTAGGTGAGCTATTTAAAATTTGAAGACATAATTTTGATATTTAAATTGTGTTTTATACTTGTATAATTGCATGTAGGAGTTGACATTTGATTGTTGTCGTTTTAGAGCCCAAGGAGAGGTGGTCGAAGCGGCCAGAAGAACCGAGCTTCCTCTAGCTCGAAGAAGAGGAATATCGATTTTGGAGTTGCACCTAGGAGCTCCAAGGGTGGGAAGGAGGATTGAGAGACCCTCCTATGTGCACTAGCCATGATGTGGCATTTTGGCATGAGTTTCCATATTTTGTATAGGGCACGAGTTGCCATATTTTGTATAGGGCATGAGTTGCCATATTTTGTATACGACATGGGTTGCCATTTTGCCACAAGTTGCCATATTTTGTGTATGATTGGAAATTTTTGTATATTAATATATCATTTTGTACTTCTCTATATTAATTTGCCTTTTATTACAGATTTGCATACATAACGTTGAATGCAGTAGTATTTTACAGTTGATGCGCTTGCAATACTTATTGTTGATGAAGCAATAAAGTCTGTATGTTCACAATAAAATGCATAAAAAATTTAACATTGTAGGTCAGTTAACAAAAAAATACACAAATGCATAAACATGTATAGTAACAATGATAATTGAACTCTAACTCCTATAGAACCCTAACTCATATTGAACCAACATACTAACACCTACAGTCTTATTCATTGCCCAAATTGCAATAGAAATCACTTTTTTGCCTTTGGTATTTACATAGTAATTCTAACCTTTGTCCTTCTACTCCATTTTCTAACCTTGACCAACCTTAGGATTGTCTATCAAACTAGACTGTAATACTACATATTAGGCAGCCATAAGACACACCTAAACCATTCTATTCTATCCTAACCCTTGGTAAAACCCTTGCCCTAGATTCCTACCTTTCCCTCTCTCTAAATCAAGGCTTATTCCTTTCATTTCCACACTACTTAGACCCCCACAACTCTCCCTATATCTATTATCATGAATATAGAAACTTTTATGTACAGAAGCTGTTCCTTTGGTATGAATGGTTCAGATCCAGAACAAATTAGTGAACAACTAGGTTGAAGACTTTCCCTGAACGTTATAGATTCCTTGAATACAACCTTTGATGAAAGACTTGTATACCTGTAAAAACACATCAAACATGAAACAACATTAAAGATACTAGAGAACTATCTATAAATCCATATTAGTGACTAAGGAATCCAATAATATATATGTGAGATCAACACAACAAATATATCAGAAGGAAAACTTTGCATTAAAAGATAAATGAAAGAGCTTACAACCATTTTTCCTTAGTGTCGATGCACTCCGTCACAAGACTAGCACCTCATCTCCAATAGCTCCAACTTGCTCCTCTATGCTCTCTAATGGATTAGGTCAAGATGTTAATTCAGTAGCATAACTTTACTTCTTTCTTCTCTCCCCCAACCATGGAGTATGAGCTTGTATTTATAGGGCTCAAAGGGATAGGAATGGTTGAGAAATTGGTGGGTGAGATGGCCATGAGATCCTCAAAGGAGGGATTTCGAGCTCAACTGACCCAGGTGAGTAGGGATGAGGTTAGACACAAGGCTCTTGTTCTAGAATCTTTGTGAAACATCTTTTTTTCACCTTTTACCAAGGGCACCACTTATACCCCTTTATGACAGAGTGTTGAAGGATGAGAACCACACCAACAATAAAGGTTAAAGGCGATGGCACCTCCTGGTTCCCACATGACTTGGGCAGTGCTGCATAAGATACCACTTATCTACTTGAGGGTAAGATCAGTGCTGAAATATTGTATATTAAAACCAACACCTAGAGCATGTTTCACTTCAAGTTTTGGGATTTGAGGGAAAATATTTGTGTTAGGGATCTTATCACATGTTGGTGATATATTTTGAGTGTAACAATATCTATGACTGTAATATCCATTTTAGACATCCCTAGAACACCACTAACTCATCCTAAGATTCCCTAACTTCTTCATTGTAATATCCTATTTAGGGCATCCCTAATATCCTTCTTACCCACCTATCATAGCCTAAGGCCGCTTCCTTTCCTTCCTATCTTACCCACTCACTAATGCCTCACCTTAAATTTGTCCATAACCCAATTTAAAGTGGCACAAAGACACCCTAAAGGGACTGTATATAAACAATCATTCCTAGCCATACTTAAACAAATTTGACAGTGGTATATAAATATCCATAACTTGGAAAAATACTAGAAAAGACCTTGAATTGCTTGCAAGTCATTGTGTCATCAAAATCCAAGTGAATATACTTCTTATCATTCCTACTTGACTAGAAATTACATCTTGGACTGTCATAAGACATTTTACTTGACTGGAAATTTGATTTGGTTTAATAGTCCCATTGGCTTGGAAACTTGTCACTTATAAAAATTTTTATCACTAATGTTTACTTAAAAAGATTGTACCTTTGTCTTGACAAGCTAAAAAGTGAAATATAGGATTGTCATAATGCTAAACGCTTGGCTGGAAATACTTTTATGTTGGTTGCAAAAGAGGTTGACTTTGTACGATATGATGATAACGTCCCATCAACACCACTAACATGCTTCAACCACATGCGTAATTGAAATGAAAACATCCCATAATGATAACGTCCCATAAAAATTATTCTTCCTTGATAAATAAAAAATGAAACAAGTTCATTAATATGTGTCTTCTATAATGATCTATTGAACACTTGCAATTTTAATGATCTATTGTACTTGTTGCAATTTTAACGATTTAAGGGTTGGCCTCTGAACTTATAACCATCTTTATCCCATAATTCTCCTAACAACAACTAAACAATTTGACTTTAACAAACATAGTAATAATTGACATTTACCTGCATCGCCTTTGGATTCAAAATACTCCTTCATTAATTTTATACATTGCCAATCGATAGTGCGTTTGGGAAACTTACCTTCAAGGCCTGGCAGACAACTTTCATCCACATGGATACATCTAGGAGTCCTTTTTCTTGTAGTTGACAGTCGAGGTAGGGAAGTTGGACATGAGCTACGAATCCCAGGTCTTCTTTGTTGTGGTGCTTCATTCATATGTCAGTCCATATTGGGAGTGTGCTCGATATGGTTGTGATCTTCTTGGAGATATTTCGTATTAACCATTTCTCCTAGGTCCAACGCTTCATACTCAATGTCTCTGAATATACCTATGTCTTCAAGAGCTTCAACATGGCTAGTTGATGGATTGTTGGTTGGAGATTGTGTTGATGTTGGAACTTGAGTTGGGTCCGTTGGACGCAACCGCTTAACTCGTGGTTCTGAATTAGAGGTTGTTATGTCATCAAATCTATTAGGATTGGTCGTAGTATCAATGGAAATGTCTGTACCATGTCTCACTCTCTCCATTGCCAACCTGGCCTTTTCTCTTACCTCATTTTCCTTTTCAATGGGCATATTCCTTCTACTTTTTCTTGCTCTGTTACGTGAGTTTTCCATATCCAAAAGTTTCTTTATCAAAAATATGAGGTCTACCCCTGCATAAGAAGCAACAAAGAAGGTATTAGTTCCATTATACAAGATACATGACGGGTTCTAACATAATTAACTAAATTATAGATATGTTAATATGCTAATTATTGGCATTGATACATAAACGTTGATTAAAGGTTTCCCTTTATGTTCGAACCAAAGTTTCATTTTTATACCCTATTTGAGTTAAGTAAAGAGAGTCAAGTTTGCAAGTATTACATCTATAGGATTATGACTTCCATTGTGTTAAAAAATTATTGGAAGTCAAAAGAAGATGAGTGAAATATTCTTCATTTCCAACACCTTCAGATGAGATGACATTACATGTAATATGCCACATTAGTTGTGAGGGAAGACACAAGTTAGTGTTTGGATGTCTTGGGAATAAATTGAATAAATTACACTCATTAAGTTATAAGTTAACTATTAAGAGAACAAAATGACTAATTACACAATGAGGAGGTTGCAAATCCCTCAAAAAAAGGAGAAATCATTGAGGTAGAGGCATCCATGTCAAGATCAAAATCATGCTATGATAAATCTAGCATGAAGAGGAGAGCATGGACAAGTTGGTGAACTATTCAATATGGACCCTCTCCCATGATTGCTTCCAAGGTTTTTATACAAATTGAAGAGTCTCAATAGAGAACCTCATCTATGCCATCCTTGTGGGAAATCAAATTATATTCATGTGCAAATGATTATTGGTATACATTGCATACTTCATCTTGTATAGAGAATATGGACAACTTGGTGAACTATTCAATATGGACCCTCTCCCATGCCATAATTCAAAGGTTTTTTTTTAAATTGAAGAGTCTCAAGAGATAACTTCATCTATGCCATCATTGTGTGAAATCAAAATATATTCATGTGCAAATGTAAATTAGTTAGCATTACATACTTCATCTTGTGTGGAGAATATGAGACTTGTTTAGATGTGAAGTTGGGATTTATTATTGTGAAATTAAATGTTGTCTATGAGAGAGATATTGTTGTAGGCATATCATAAAACATAAATCAAAATGATCTCTTCTTGCTGTTAACACCCAAAAATGGTTAACTACCTCATCTCCCCCATCTCATGGCTCATTCGTCCATTTACCTACCATAAAACCATCTAAAAAGGCTCTAAAAGG